>WURV02130204.1:0-19131 GCA_011762755.2 Epimenia babai
TACAAGGCCGCCGCCGTGGATCACCACGGGGTTGTTACGGAGTGGTTTGTTCATTCGTTGGTTTTTCGCGTTGGGGGGAAACGAAAAATCAAGATCAAGTTGTGATTCCGATCCCGTTTGGGGGAATGAGCGGCGGAACCCAATCTCTTTTGGTGGCTGCACTCGCCTCAGCAGATCCCGTCATCGGGTGGACTGCTCGGTGAGCGCTCTACAGCGGAAAATTCTAGAACTGGCCGGAAACAAACAGCACCAGAAGGCCACGGCTACGCGCGTGCACCAGGCCGATCCTCGCATTCTTCTTGCGCTTACGACCCACAATCCAGAGCGGAATTCCAACGGCGGCCACCGTAGCGCCGCCACCCATCCCGACCCATGTCGCGACAGGCAAATCAAGTCCTTGCTGTGAGGCGATAATGGCCCCGGTTCCGGTTGCCAATACACCAGCTCCGCCAAGTAATGTGAGGCCTATACCCGCCGCCCACATCCTTTCACCACGAAGCTGAGCGGACCGACGCCTGACATTGAGGGATGCGTGCTGCGGCCCGGCCTCTGGGCCCCTGGACTTCACCCCGACGTCTTTGGCGCTCGCTTCCTTGTCCGCCCCCTCAATTTTCCCGATCACCTCGATTGCCAGAGTCTCCGACCGTTCGAGCAACTCTGACGCGCTGCACCGAGGGCACCGATACGAAAGAGCCCGACGGGGCGGCTCTCCCTGGCTGCGTGAGTAGCCGAACTCCAGCCGAAACCCAGGCATCTGCTCATCGGGACGATTGAGCAACACCTGCACCAGAAGATCGGCCTCTTCATCGATCGCGTATTCCGCGTCAACGAACGCTTGGGTCACCACGCGCAATACCTCATCGCGGGCGATCCCTTCGTCGTCGCCCGTTTGCGAAACCACTCGTATCACCACCGTACGACTTGCCGGGCTTGGAACGTCGGAGGCCCCCTCGTCCACTGCCTGCGGCCGTTCGCTATCGGAGTCGTCATTGCCGTCGAGGTCGGCGGACTCCGCCGACTCGACGGACGTCGGATCCGGTTCGATCGGTTCTTGTGCGAGAGCGCTATGGCTGGTGAGGGCGACAACGAGGCCAATCGCTGCGCCCGCTGTCCGAAGACAGCAGCGTCGAGCGATCGACGCGAGGTGCAGGCCCGCCGGGCTCGCACTACGATTCGTCGAAACGCGGAAAACGCAACTGCGGTCTCTCAAGTTGGAGACCACGAGATCCTGGGGGCAAGGGGTGACGACGTGCGCGGTCATCTGCGGTGCATGGCTAAGCAAGGTGCATGCCGAATATGTGGGTCGCGTAGATATTCAGAAAGGCACGAAAGGACCATCGCCTCGCGGGAAGAAGCGTTCGTACAGTGGGAACTGCCGTGCGCATCCGGCTTGACGGCCGAGTGGGACATCTCGACCCGAGCAGGACATTCACGAGTCATGGCAAAGTACGAGCCAATGTCCGCATCACCAACGGATCGTGGCGCTGACTTCACCGCCACGCTACTCACCGCTCGTCCCCACGAGCAACTCTCATCGCGGCCGGATGGCGTGCGTCTCGTCGTGCTCGAAGGGCCCAAGGTTGGGGCGGAGTTTCGCATCAAGGCCCATCAGATCACGGTGGGACGCAACGCGTTGTGCGACGTGGTCTTGGAGGCGGCGTCGGTCAGTCAACGGCACGTCACCCTTACGCTGGACTCGGAGTTCGTGCGGCTGCGTGACCTCGGCAGCCGCAACGGGACGTGGATTGGACAAGCACGAGTGGAGCATGCGCAGCTTCATGCTGGCGCGGAGTTCTACGTCGGTGACTGCAAGCTTCGACTTGAAACGATCGAAGTCTCAGAGGTCGCGGTCTACCGCGAGCATCGCTTTGGCTCGTTGCTCGGCACGAGCGAGCAGATGCGGGCCATGTTCTCCGCGCTCGAACGTCTCGCACCAACACCGCTGGGAGTGTTGGTGCTCGGAGAAACAGGCACGGGCAAAGGGGAAATCGCGCGGGCGATCCACGCAGCGTCGGGGCGCTCGGGCAAGTTCGTAACGATCGACTGTGGCACGCTACCCCGCGAGCTGGCGGACGCGCTTGTGCTCGGTCACTCTCGCGCCGCGTTTACGGGCGCGACAAATCACCGTCAGAGCCCCTTCGAGGTCGCCGAAGGCGGCACCGTGTTTCTCGACGAGGTCGGCGAACTCCCGCTCGACCTGCAACCAAAGCTGCTGCGTGTAGTCGACCGCAAGGAAGTGCAGCGGGTCGGCGAGACGCAGGTGCGGCCGGTTGATGTGCGGATCATCGCGGCGACGAACCGCGACCTCGCCGATGACGTTGCGCAGGGTCGCTTTCGACTTGACCTCTATCAACGACTCAAACCGGTTTCGTTGTGGGCACCGCCACTCCGCGAACGAATCGAAGACATCGAGCCGCTCGCGCAGGAATTCCTGCGGCGGATTGCGACGAGCATCGGCCGCGACCTCAGCCTCTCGGCCGCGGCCCTCGACGCGTTGCGGGGGCTATCGTGGGACGGCAACGTTCGGGAGCTAAAGATCGCGATCGAGCGGGCGGCGTACCTCGCTCCCGGGCCCGAGATCACTCCACGCGACCTCACCGAGTGGAGCAACCTCGCGCCCGCCGTGGACGGACTACCGCAGCTCTTTGGGATGCCGCTCAAGGAAGCAAGCGATGGATTTCATCGCCTGTACTTGGAACACCTGCTGCACGTGACAGGCGGCGACCTCAACCTCGCAGTCGAACGCTCGGGGTACACGCTGCGGGGGCTGCAAACGATCCTCAAACGCCTCGGTATCGACCGAGGCTAATCGATCACTCGGGGGCCAGCGTGGGCCGATACTGGAACGGCTCAAAGTGCATGACCCGAGCATTCTCATCGATCGCGCGCATGTCGTCGGCCACCCGTCGACCTTCAAGATCGGTCTGGATGACCCTCCCGTAGTTGTCCACGCCCCACGCCGTCTTGCCTTCGGTTGCCGCGTTCCCATCGGCGAACGAGAAACGAAGCCGATGGAACTGCTGACCGGGGGGCTCGGAGACAGCCGTGTGGCCGCCGCCCGTCACGGTGAATAACGGGGGGCGTAGGCGTCCCGCCTCCCCAAACGCCGACAGGGGATCGGCAACGAGCTGGTCGTAGTCGAAGTCGGGGTACCAAGCATCGAAGTCGAACGGATCAAGGCCTTCGTCGGGCGCCCACACCACCTGCGCCACACCCATGGTCACCGAGCCTTCGAGCGCCTCAGTGATGGGCCTGTCGAGCACGGCCTCGGAGATGTCTTCGGGGCCCCCGAGCGGCGCGCTGCGATGCACACGAAACTCGACCGCCTCACCATCGGGCAGCGTGGTCAGCGAAGACAACAGCACACGACCATCGGCCAGCGGCAGCCAGCGAAGATCGGTGTGGAGGTGCGGCCGTTGCTCGACGTCCTCGTCGACGTGCGCCCGATACCACGGACATCGCTGGGGCTCGGTGCCGTCCACGGGGCACACCGAATGGTCCCCCTCCACACATGGGGCTTGGTCGTGAAACTCGGGGAGCGTCTCGTGCACGATGAGCGTGGCCCTTCGGTTCAGCGACGTGCTCGGGTCCTCGCCAGGTAGGCCGTTGAACTCGGAGCAACCCACAACGGGATGCGTCGGGTGGAGGTTGTCGGCGGTGAGCAGTGGCGAGCAAGCGTGCACGAATGCGTCGAGGAGCGCGGCGTTGGTCTTCGGCCCGAGGATCCCATCCACCGAAAGCCCGGAGTCGCGAGGTTCCGTGTCGGCATGCCGATGGAAGATGCCGTCGTTGTAGTCCTCTTGAAAGTCGTAGACCGCGACACCGCTCAGCGAGCCGAGCACGCCATCGATCGGGCCGGGGTCGCAGTGCAACACCCGCAACATGACCTGCTGCTCGGCGGGGCCCCACGACTCCTTGGCCGCGACTGCCTCAAACGCATCGATGTCTGCCAGGAGTAGCGCATGCACAACCGCAGCGCGACGATCGGAGAGCGCCTTGTTGTGCGCCACTTTGCCTTCCCGCGACGCGTGGCCGTAGACCTGATACGTCGGCGTTGTCTCGCCGCCGAATAGCTCGCGAAGGCTCGGCGAGATCAGCAGGGCCAGAGACACGGGTGTCGGAAAGGACGAATCGAGCCCGAAGCCCCCGAGACCCACGGGGACAGCTTCGACGGCGGTCGGTCGCTGGATCACGACCTGATTGTGGCACCCAGGCTCGAGGGGGATCGGCTTGAGCGTGCGCAGGCCCTCGGGTGTGTATTGGAGCGAGTCCGCGTGAACCTTGATCTTGACGACTTTCATGGTGGCTCCTCAGCGTGACGCAAACGGGAGACGCTCAAAGCTCAACGACCGCAGAGGTTTCGACGGCGGCAGGGGAACGCGGATGGTGTCGCCAGTGAATCGCCCATTGGTGGTAGCGACTCCCTCCCCCAGCAGGGAGTAGTCGACCAGGGCCATTGACGCTCCGCTCGTGTCCAGCAGCACGAACTCAAGATAATCCCCCTCAGCCTCGGTGGGAAGCTCCGAAGGCGGCCGGGTTGTGCTACGGGCGGGCACGGAGATACGCGAGAGGTGAATCGAGGCGTGGGCATCGGGAGCGATGGGTTCGTGCCGCAGCACCTCGAAGTTCGCGAACCCCCCACGCTCCGTGTGACCCGCAAGGGTCACCCAGTAGTCGACTGCGATCGGCTCGCGCGGGCCCTCGCACACGCTGACCTCGATGCACGTGGCGTCGGCATCAAGGTCGGCCAGAGGCTGGGCCGGGAGTTCGTAGACCCTCGGGTCCGGGGCGTTGGTCGCGGTGCCGAAGCTCCCGTGGTTACGCCAGCGCTGGCGAATGCCGAGTGTTCCACGCTCGGCGAGCACAAGGACGCGGCGCTCAATGTCATCCGTGGGCTCGGCGCGGTTGTCGAGGCGATCGAGGGCTCGGCGTAAGGTGGTGCGACTGCGATGGTCCGCGAGCAGTCGGCGGATCGCGGTGCGGAGATTCCCAAGTGGTCGCGACTCATCGGCCAGGTCCGACGCTCGGCCCTCCCATAGTTCGACGACAACTTCGCCATCCGCGATGGTCGCCAGGGGTTCCGCGCCGCGTGGGCGCAGTGGCGGGCTCACATGCACTCCGGTTTCGGGCACCCCGACCGACAAAACCCGCCGCACGGGCGCTGCGCTGGTTGCTTCATCACCCATCACGCAGAGCAATGTCTGTGCCAGGCTGCCAGCGGCTCAGCTCCTCGCTACGATGACCTTCGGCCGGTCAGTCGCGAACGGGCGTTCGTGATTCTGGAACAACCGTGCGTAGAGATGTACGCGCCCAGTGCTTGGCTAGCTCCCGCAACCGCCGCAGCCGCCTCCACAGCCGCCGCCCCCACAACCACCGCCTCCGCCGCCCGAGAACGTCGAGTACGAGGCATAGCGGCCCGAACCCGACCCCGATCCCGACATGATCATGTGGCCCACACCGACAACGCCCGGAATCAGTACTAGCCCAGTGGCGAGTCCACCCAACCCGCCAAGGCCCAAGACCCCAAGCATTCCCATCAGGAGCATCGGCGGCATCCACGTCCGACCAGCCTCCTTGAGCACAACATGGTGAGCAATGCCGACGGCACCCGCAGCCAGGAATGCCATCGGAAGCGACAGCGGCACCGTCAATCGTCCGGGCAGCACGACCACCAGGCCGAGGAGCCCAAGCATGCACACACCCGCGGTGACTTTGTACCGATACCGAAAGCGAGCGAGGTCTTCGGGCGAGAGCTTCGGTACCAGGTCGGGCGCGATCGGAATGGGCGGCGGCGCGCGATAGCTCTGCTGAAGCGGGGGCGGCTCGACGTCGCCTTGTTCGGGAAGAAAGCCAAGCTTGTGCGTCCATTCCCGCAGCCCCGCCCGATACACCCACGCGAACCCGAGGCCCGCGAGCATGAAGATCATCGCCGCGATCGAGAGGCTCCACGCTATCCCGTCGTCGCGCACGACAAGAACCACGGGCTCGGCCTCGGTCGTTGTCCGCGTACAGCGAGTGTGGCCACCTGTGTCCGTGCACTCGTAGCCCGCGATGCTCCAACTGGCGGGCAGAAGGACAACGACCTCCATGTGGTGTACGGGCTTGTCGAACCGATGAAGCCAGGTCAGTGAGTATTCGCGGCCAGTCCATGTGTAGTACGGACTCGGCAGCGACTGCTCGTAGGTGAACGCAATCGGCTCGGGTCTCCCGTCCGCCCCAGTGGCGAGCACAAAGTCAACTCTGCTCTCTCGAAAACCACCCACGCGTTTGATCTCCGCGCCCGGAGAATCGAGCAGCTTCGGCTTGGTGATCCGACCCGGGCCGAGAAACTTGAAGCCCCTCGTCTTTCGCTCCCGTGGCTCCGCGTCGTACGCCAGTCGAATCCGATAGGCAGCCCGCGCGCGCTCCAGCCGTAGGTCGATCTCCACCTCGTACTCGGCGACGCCACCGGCATGGGCCGACTGCGTGACAAGCAGGCACAACGCGGCGAGAGCCCACGCGAGGACGTTCCTCACTGCGCCTCCCCCGAAGGCGTCTCCAACCGATCAACCGCTTCGGCCAGCGCGTCTACAAACGGAAGGATTGCATCGAGCGCTGCCGCGGGGTCCTCCGCGGACCGGGCCTTCTGCATGCGTTCAAGTAGCGACTGCACGGGACTCGCATCGATGCTCAGCGCCGACCCGACGGCTACGATCACTTCGACGTCCAGCAGCGGCGCGTTCTTTCCCAGCCACGCCAGCGTGTGATGAGCCGCGACTGTCAGCGTGTCCAGGGCATCGAGCACCGCTTGCCTCGCCTGGCCTCCGCGGTCGTCCATTGCAGCCCCCACGAGCACGCGATTGCGAAGCCGTCGCCCTAAGCCCCGCAGGTTGAACTCGATTGTCCGCCGCAGATCCGCAGACTGAATCTGCACGCCTCCGAACGGATCCTCTCCCTCGATGAGCCAATGGCGGGTCCTCCACTCGGCCACTTCGAGCGCGAAGACATCGCTTCCCCGCTCAAGCTCGTGCATGGTGATCGTGCGTGGCCGTAGGCCCTTCTTGACCAACGGCGCCAATGCTTTGGCGAGCGACCGCAACGAGTCCAATGGCAGGCGATGGACTATAATCAGCACTTCGGGCCGCAGAGCACGGGATGCTCGCTCTGGGTGCATCGCGCTCCCCACCAGGATGACCGCCGCAAGGTCCTGGCCCAGGGCCTCACGGGCCACCGCCGCCGCGCGAGTGAGCAGCTCTCCAGTATGTTTCGGCAACCACGTTGCGCCGCGATTCATTGACCACAGCGTACACGGTAAGCTCTGCGCATGTTCCCGGTCGCCGTTGGGCTCTCGGTCCGCGATCCCTGGATCGATGAGTTGCTGGCCCTGCCAGACCGCTCGGTGCTCGACGTCCTCGAGGTGATGATCGACGACGTCGTAGACAGGTCTGGCGCCATGGACCGATTTCGTCGGTTGGGCGCACGCTGGCCCCTCATCGCGCACGGTGTAGACCTCGGTATCGGCAACGCCGAAGGGCTGGACCGAAACTACCTGGACGCCATCGGAGAAGCGACGTCGCGGCTGCGCGTTCGCTGGTACGGAGACCATCTGTGTTTTCTCGCCGCGGGCGGAATCTCGCTGGGCCACTTTGGTCCGGTTGGCGACGACCCCGAGACACTTGAACGGCTGACCGAAAACGGTGCCCTGCTTGCTGAGCGCATCACGACCCCGTTGCTGCTTGAGAACCCCGCCGATGTGTTGGGGCTCGGTGCGGGTCCCTCGGGCGCGGGGCCTTCGCTAGGGCGTAGCTTCGGTTCGGCGATCGGCGCTGCGGGGGCGGGCGCACTGCTCGACCTGACGAACCTGCTCTACAACGCCCGCAACGATGGCTTCGACGCGCAGGCGTTTGTCGACGCGCTTCCGCATGATCGCATCGTACAGATCCACTTGGCTGGCGGCCGCAACATTGGCGGGTTGTGGATCGACAGCCACGATCGGCCTGTGGAGCCTGAATCGCTTGAGCTGCTGCGGTACGCGCTCGCCCGGTCGCCGAACCTCCGCGCGGTGACTATCGAATGGGATGAGGACTTGCCTTCGTTCGATGAGATGCTGGGTGAGGTGAAGCGCGTGCGGGCGGTTGTGCAGCAGGAAGGTCGGCGATGAGCCTGGCGGCGCGACAGGCTGTGCTCGCTCGGTTCTTGACCGATGCGTCGTTCGAGGAACGCGTGCGATCAGAGCCCGAGCGGGTGTGCGGTGAAGTCGGGGTCGAGCTTGAGTACGTCGAGTGGCTGGCCGCTATCGCTCCTGCACGCGTGGAGGCGTTCAGGGCGAGCCGGGAGGTCAAGGACCGCCGTAGATCGGGGGGTTGATAGCACGGCGGCTCGTAGCCCAGATTCACTCATGAGGATTCTCGGTCTTCAGCTTGAGGCTCAACAGCGGCATCAGCCCGAAGGCTAGGATTGGGCGTATACTCTCCACGAGCGCCCCTCACTCATATGGTCTCTCGATCTTGTCAAGAAGATCTTGGCTCACGGCACGTTCCTCAAAAGCCCTGTTGCGTCTCTGAAACAGTGAGAACACCCCATCCCCATCAATATCGCCTTGCGCCACTGCCGTAACGACACAAGATGTCACCCCCTCCGCCGTTTGCTGCTTCCACTCTGCGGAGTAGTGATATGTCGTTCCTCTGCCGCGTCGATCAAATTGCAGAGCTACCCACGCAGGGTCATCCCAACTGTCGGCTCGATATTCCCATGGTTCTTTGGGCGCCTCTACGGCCACGCATTTCCCCTTGGGGCCTTTGGAACAATCGACATCCAGTGAAGGCGTCGGTCCCACGCGCCCAGAGGGAATAGACCCGCATATTCCTGATCGTTCAGGGTGGGCACTCCCGCCGAGAGTGAGGATCATGGAAATTCCGATCATCGCCTCACCTCCAATGGCACGTCGACGTGTCTCTTCAAGGGACGTCAGCTCCTCCGCCTCCTCCGCCCAGCCCAACTCCGAAGAGTCCCCATCCGCCACGGCTACCTGTGGCGTTGCGACCGGCACCGCCTGTGTCGGAGCGTGTTCCTTCGGTGTGCCGCACGAGAAGGAAAAGGCCATCGCACAAAATAAATGAGAACAGTTTTGAAATTGGGACGATTGGGGCTTCAAGTATCTATGCACGCGCAACTTCTTTCGATGCTTCAGGACTCAGTCCATACTGTTGCTCCAGGAGGGTTGCCACCAGGGCCTGCTTGATGGGATCAGGTTGGACGAGGCTCCAAAAGATCCCATCGCCAGCTGCACTGGCCTCGATCGCTACGGTCTTGATAGTGACCATGTGATTGGATATACGCGCGCCCAACGGGGAGGCGGAGATTATGTTCATAGCTTCAACGTCGTCTTCGGTGTTTTGCCACGCTCCCCGCACGAAGCGTCCGACCCCGGGCAACGCCTCAATGTTTGGCAGCATCGCGCTCATCCACTTTTCTCGGTTTTCGATCAGTACTTGCCCCACCAGCAACACCATCCCCGCGACGTGGAATGACCTGGCCAACTGCGCGACCGAGAGCAAGAAGCCGAGCGCGGCAAAGATGCCGGCCTCGTTCTTCTTGTCCTTCTCCAACTGAGAGGCGGTAAGGCTCGCCTTCTTCCCGAGCACGGTCCCTACGAAGGTTAGCCAGGCGGCAACCGGGCCGAGCGCTTCGATCGGCGTGTCCTTGACCGAAGCTATCACCTTCGTCAACACACTGGAGAGCCGTCGGGGTGCAACGATCACAAAAGTAGGCGACGACTTCACCGTCTCCGCCAAGGAGGACAGCGCCGACACCGATTGCATCCCCGCGCTGATCACTCCGAGAGTATGGGTGGCCGATTCCTCCTCGCTCTCGACGACCGCCTCGTATATCGCGAACAGCGAGAGTGCGGCTCCAACACCCTCCCACGCCAACGCATGATTGAAGCGCCTTCGCGGGTTCTTGAACAAGGGAGACTTCGCATTGAGGAACTCCCGCGTACGATGCTTGCTGAGCGACCGCGCGGCGTCGTAGATCTCGTTCCAAGTCGCCTTCTGTAGTGCGCGGTTGAAACGCCCCGCGCCTACGATGCTGCGAAAAAGCCACGCACGCCCGGCTAGCTGAGCGGAAAGGGGACCACTCGATACACCACGAGCGAACCTCTCCACCAACGCAGACAAGTGCATGCTCCACAGACGGACCACGGTCCCCCGAGGTGCGAAGACATGAAGAAAGTTGTGAGCGGCCTTCGCTTGGTCGTACACGGTCGATAACCGCTTTGACAGCGGTGTTTCCTTCTCCACAATTTCGTTGTCGGGGACAAACGCGTTAACGTGGTGCGCCAGCTCTCGTTGTCGGATGGTCACCCCGTCCGTCGGCACCACAATGTCGCCACGTGACACTACCTTGGCGATCGCCATGAGTTCGCTATCGAGCAGGCTGGACAGAGCCTCGGGGCATGTCGCGATTTGCTGAAACGCCTCCACGAGGAAAACCTCAAGCCGGGCCCAAAGCACGGGGTGAACGAACTCTGCCTCATCGAATAGCCGCAGGATCACGGCATCTTCGCGAACTATCTTAAGGAGCCTGAGCGCCTGTGAGTTGCGAAGCTTAGCTGTGGGCCAGACCAAGCCGGATTCCTCGTCGCCACGGACCATCCAGGACAATGTCGCCGAAAGATCGGCGACCAGCGTACCCAACGTGACCTCTCGAAAGTGGCGAGCATCGGTGATCTGGAAGGATGTCGGAGGCCTGAGCAAGATCCTCGCCTCGTAGAACCCCGAATCTTGCTCCTTCGGCTCCTCAGAAGCCCAACGCTCGCGCCGCACGGCAGGCGGCGCCGCAAAATCCAGCATCGCGCCCATGGCCATGTGCGCGGCTTCCATTCGCCCGAGCGCCAGCTTTACGGGTTCGATTTCCTTGGCCAGCGCCCTGTTGTGAAAACGGACCGACTCAACGTGCTTTCGGTCGAGTTCGTCGAGGTACTTGTACACATCTTGCTCGCCCTCCTTCACCCAATAGGTCCGCTCCGTTGCGAGCTGGCGATATTTCGCCGCGAACGCGTTCGAGCTGCGCACGGCGGCTTCGGGTACCGCAAGAATCGTGGGGCCAATGGTAGTGTTGGTCTCGCCATCGGTCATCGTGCTGTTGAAGCCGTCGTTGTGGCGGCTGTGCGCGATGGCCTTGTCGTTGATATCGCAGCCTGTGATCAGAGCTTCGGTTGCAATCAAGACAGCTTCGCTCATCGGCTGGTCGGGGCCATCTTTGGCACCATCGATACCGCCTGGATCGAACAGCATCCTGGCGATCTGGTCATCCGACCAAAAGTCTCGATGGGTGCCGCTGTCCCGTTGATGACCAGGCAGACCGAAGGCGACTTCCTCCGTCAGCGTGGCGAGGTTGAAGAAGTAGAAAAACTCCCCTGTCGACTTTTCTTTGATCCTTCGGATTCCAGGGATGACGGGGCCAGACATTGGTGGTGCGCTCCTTGATGTGCGGGTGAGTAGCCGTCGTGGCTACGGCACATCTGCACCTGCATAATCGGGGCCAGCGGCAGCGGGGCGTGGATTACCGTCGATGTCGGTGGCGGGGTCGCCTGGCTCCCATTGCGCGGCGTTCTCGAACGGCGCTCCAGCGTTGATGTGGAGGTCCGACATTGCGATCCCCGGGAACCACGCGGGGTCGAACGGCAACACCTGGTTGCCCGAGCCTGACAGGCCGTTCGTGTCGAGCACGTTGTTGTCGAACTCGACACCCGGGCAACTGATGGTGTCCGTTCCCGCCGACACGATGCTGTTTCGAACGGTGCCACCAGAGCCCGCATCACAGGCGAGGGAAACGGGTCCGCTCGCGCCCGTACCGTCGTTGGCGGCGGCCGTGGTGTAGAGGATAGAGATCGTGGAGTTCGCGACGGAGATCCCGCGGGTATCTGTGAAGTCGTCTCCATTCCTGCCCACGAAGCAGTTCTCGACCGTCAGCGTAGCCCCGTTGCTGGCAACGATTCCGCCGCCCGAGTTCTGGACGATCCGGCTGCGCTGGACGGTCACGGTGGCGGCATCCACGTTGAGCCCCTCGGCGCCCGCCAGTGAAAGCTCAATGCCATCGACGTACACGGTGGTGTCACCCCCCGTAATGCTGAGGCCCGGGTTACCACCCGTACCTTGAATGATGGGCGCTTCCCCGTCCGCAGCGATAAGCGCGATCGTCTTGCCGCCGTCGATGACGACGGACTCGGTGTAGGGTGACTCGCCGTTGAGTTCGTGGACAACGATGACGCCGAGCTGGCCCGCGCCGACTCCCGCCACCGCAGCCACCACCGACGTAAAGTCCTGCCCGCCATCGCCATCGACGTGCACCACCACCTCTTGTGCAAAGCACGTCCCGTCGTCCAGCTCGCAGGCTCCGCTCTCGCACTGCCCGTGCTCGCCACAGGGCCCGCAGGCGTTGTCGTCTGTGCACAGGAGCAGTTGGTCGTCGCATACCGACGTATCGCCCGTCGGGTCACACGCCACGCAGTCCATCCCGACACACAGCGGATGCATCGCATCGAGTGCAAGGCAGGCATCGTCCGCGCTGCCTTGGGTCCACGCGTCGCACGAGACGCACTCGCCCATCACCGGGTCACACAAGGGCGCCGCATCGTCGGTGCAGTCGTCGTGTCCTCCACACGGCATCGGCCCCGTGGTGGTGCTCCCCGAGCTGTCGGTCGACTCGGTCTCAAACCCGGTCGTCGAATCGCCGTCGGTCTCCGTCTCGCCTTCCGTCCCCGTACCACCATCGATCACACACGGCTCGAACGCAGCATCGATCGCGCCGTTCATGCTCACGAACTCGGCCACCGTCTCGGCGTTGATCGATGCGGTTGCGATCCGCACGGATCCCTTCTTTGGGGCCAGAGTGTCGCGCAGCCCTTGGGCCTGCGTAGCAACCTCTGAGAGCCCGTCGTAGTTCACATCGCACTGGGCGTCGAGCTGCCCTTGCGACACGAGGGTGCCAAAAAGGCCCTCCACGGTTTCGAAGTTCGCATCGTTGTTGCTCCGCCCCGCTTCGGCGTTGCGGACCGCCACGGGGAGGCCGTACTTGGCGTGTACGTGGCTGTCGAGTTCATCGCTGAGCGCGTCGTAGCACCCGCTGCTGCTGGGGTTCGACAACGAATCATCCACGGCGACCACGCAGACATTCCCGTGGCTCTGCGCGGTGCACCACGCGTCACCGCCCTGATACAGGCAATGGTTCTCGTTGGCTTCCAGGCAGCTCACTTGTGAAGCGAGACCCGAGGCGAGGGCCAAGATGGCGAGCACCCGCCGTGCGTTGAACTTACGATCGTTGAAGGATTGCATTGCACGACCTGCCTTAGAAGCGATGGTGAAGACTGATGCCCGCAGCCTCGGGGCCTACCCAGGGAGCCACGGCCGTTGCGCTCGACGATTCGCTCGCCTCGCAAGTGCCGCGCCGTTTGCATCGGGTGTACTCGGTGGCGAGGAGCACCACGCCCGTTGCCAGAGCGGCCGCACCGCCGACGGCCAAGCCGATACCAAGCGGACGATAGTTGCGGTTGAGGCTGGGCACTGCCTCGTGCTGCCGCGGCTTCACAACGATTGCCGCGATACCGCCACCGAGCAGCGCAGCGCCAAGGCCGACGCCGACGTAGCCCCCCACGAGCACACCGCGGCGCGGTCGCTCCACAGGATGGTTGTCATGGTTTCCCGAGTCCGTAGTGTCCTCGGGCTCGAACTGCAATAGCGCGACGATCGCCTCAGCGTGCTCGATCGCCCCATCGATCAGCTCCTCATCGAGGCACTTTTCGCAGGTGTATTCGATCGGCGGCGGGTTCTTCCCATCGGGCCGCTCAACCTCGATCGACACCGAGTACTTCGACCCCATGTAGTCGATGAACGCGAACCGAATAGTGACCGTCGCCGCCTCGGGGCCTGTCGCGTTGAGGTCGGTGCGATATTCAGCCAGCAGGTGCTTGCGGAGGTCCTCATCCACCCGCTCGGCGGTACGCTGGGCAGCGTCCGCCTCCTGGTCCTTGAGCAGGGCAGACACATCTACGACCAACGAGGCGGGCAACAAGAGCCGCTCGGGCGCGGGCTCGACCGTGGAGTCCTCGGCGGGCTTGGGTTCCGCTGTTGTCGGAGCGTTGCTCGCCAACACGGTAGCGAGCGCATATGAGGGGAAGAGCATTATGGCGTGGACTCCTGATCTCGCTTGCCTTCGCACAGAGACGCGGTGCGCAGGACTTCGGGCAGTGAGGATTGGCCCTTGAGCGCGGCGCACTCATCGTAGCGGCCGAGACGATACAGCGCCGACACACGTAAGCGCACGCGCTCGTTGTTATTGCTCCAACACTCGCGACGTCCCGTCAGGCGGGCCAAGGAGGACCACCTTCGCGCCCGTTCGGCGCCCGCAGCCTCCTCCTCCACTCCCTCGCACGATGCGGCGGGCTCCTTCGGAGGGTCGCGCTGTTCCTTTGGGGGATCGATCGCTGGCGCCGGTTTTTTCTTCGACCGCGGCTTCTTCGGGCCAGGCTCGGTGGCCTCCGCGGGGCCTGGGGTTGGCTCCGCCGCAGGATCCTCCACCTGGGCGGGCGGCTCGTCCTCGATCGGGGCTTCTACCTCCGGGCTCGGCGCGGGTTCGGACGGCTCGCCCACGGCCGCTGCTGTCGGATGCCCCACGCTATCGGTCACGTGCGAAGACATTGTCGCGTCCGGCCGTGGATCGGTGGTGTCTTGCACCCGATTGGAAACCATCATGCGCCACAGGCCCACCCCGAGGACGACCAGCAACACGGCCACCGCCACGCCCAGGCTGATGGCCCACGCAGGGACGCCGCGGCGAGGCGAAGGAGTTGGGACGACGGATTGGAATGCCGCAGCTCCTTGGGCTGGGTGGCGCCACGCCGTGCCCATGGTCGACGAACGAGTCATCTCGGCTAACACGCGGGCAAGGCCCTCACGAAAATCGAGCGCGCTCCGAATCCGCTCCGAGGGTTCGCGTTGTAGGCCTGAATCGACCAGAGCTACCAGCGAGGGCGGGATGTCGCGGCGCTGCCCTTCGATTGAGAACGAGGGCTGCGTGGGGTCGCACTTGCGCAACACTACTTCGCGCGGAGAATGAGCATGGTACGGCGGGTTGCCCACCAGCGCTTCGTACAGGGTGGCGGCTAGCGCATACACGTCGAACTGTCCCGTGGGCAACTCCCCCTGCGCTTGCTCGGGAGCCATGTAGTGCTTCGTGCCTGGCCGTTCCTCAACCCGTGTGAGGCGGTCTGCGTCGGTGTCGCCCAGCGCTGACAGTTCAAATGCGTAGCCAAAGTCGAGCAGCTTCGCCTCTCGAACGTCGCCGTCGCGCGACACAATGACGTTGCTCGGCTTTACGTCGCGATGAATGATGCCGCGCCGATGCAGAAAGGCCAGTGCTTCGGCGATGTCGCCCACGATGTGACATGCCAGCTCGGGCGCTAGAGGTTTGGCGATCACCAAATCGGAGAGCGTTGGGCCAGGCGCGTACTCCATGGCCAGGTAGGGACGGTCCCCGAGTTCGGGAAACTGCCCGATCTCGAACGGACGCACGATGTTGGGATGCGCGGGCAAGCTTGCAGCGATCCGCATTTCGTTCTGAAAGCGAAGCTTCACGTCGACGCTCTGCGCCTTCTCCCTGGAGAGAATCTTCAACGCCACGTGCACGCTGTGCTCGGCGTGGCGAGCCAGGTACACGGTGGCCATCCCGCCGCGGCCCAGACGGCGGATGATCTCGTATCGCCCTCCATCGAGCCTCGTGCCCGGTTCCAACGCATCGTGATCGATCATCGACCCGCTCCCCTCGGTTTGCTGGCGGAGGTCTTCATCCCGCTGCCATCGATCTGGAGGAAGTGCTCGTGGCCTGCCTTCGCCTCGAAAACTTGCTCGCCCCAGCTTGTTGCGTCGCCAATCCGCCAACGCACTGTGTGCTTGCCTACCGACAGGGACAGCGGCCAACGGTCGTTGTCTCGCGTGAGCGTGCGCTTGCGGCCCGCCACACGAACCTGCGTCGGATCGACGAATCCCAGCGTGATCGTGACGGGTACCTTCGTCTTCGCCCCCTTCGGCGTGGCTGTCTTCGACTTTGGCTGGGGCTCGGCGGCAGGGGCCTCCTCGTTGGAATCGGCCGTCGATTCGTCGTCGGGCGTGGGCTCGGCCGGCGCCTGTGGCTCGGGTTCGTCGGGAAGCTCCCACTCAATCGGTTCGGGGGACACCTTCGCTGGGCTTCCAATCGATGAGGGCACCTCGGTTCTCGCGGGACTTTTCTTCGCCTGGTCGGCCGCGGCGGCGACCAGAGCCGCATCGCCCGACGGCTCAGTTGCACGCCGTGGCCCCAACCACAACATCGTGACCAACGCCGAGAGCAGCAGTCCCGCAACCACAACGAACACGTACGGCAGCCACGCGGGTGGCCCACGACGGGGCCGCGCTGGCCCGGGGACTAGGCGCTCCCCCGTGGGCGAGGCAGCGTACGCGGGCATCGTGCTGGGCGAAATGTGTGGGGGCGTTGGGGCCGAAGATTGAGCGGGCGCCACCGAAGGGGCAGGAGCTGCGGGCGTCCACGACTGAGGTGGTGCGGCGGAGGGTGGTGGTGTCGGCGTTGGTTCGCGTCGCTTTTTCGCGTTGCTCGATCGCCGCTTCCTAGCGGAGAACGCAATGGGAGCACCCGCTTCGCGCTCGGCCGTTGGCGGCAGTACAGCGGGTGCCTTGGGCTCGTGGGGGGCCGCTCGCATGGGAGCTGGCAACCGCTCCGTTGCTGGCACGTTCGCGGACGCGACCCCTTCGCCGATGCGGGGCTCGAAGACCGTCTTTGCCACCCTCCCGACTTCGGGCGAGTGAGGTTCGATCGCAGTCTGCTCGGGTGCTTGCGCGACTCCGGGAACCCCACGCAACGCTGCGGGCACGGAGACGTCATCGGTCCGCGGCAGGTTCCTGACCTCCGACTCTCGCAGCTCGATCTTTGGACCACCACCGAGCGGTGAAGCATCCACCCTGGTGATCTTCACGACCTTCATCGCGGCGTCGAGTTCGTCCGATGCCTGAAACTCAACCGACGTATGGCCCGAGCGCCGCACCTCCGCGCCGAAATAGCGTGTGAGCATCTTCTTGAGGACGGTGCGCTGCCCGGGGAATGCTTCGAGTCGCTCGATAGCCTCGGTTACATGCATTCGGTTGCGCTCGTTCACCTCGAGCAACCCGTGCACGACTTCAAGCAATGCTCTCGGAACACCTGGCCGAGAGAGTGGCGTGATGTGTCCGTTGAGCGCCGCCCGGACCATCTCAGAAGGTTCCACGTCGTAGCGAAACTCTCGGCCTTCGATGAGTTCCCACAGCACCGTGCCCATCCCGAAGGCGTCCGACTTCGACGTTGCCTGCCCCAGCGCATGCTCAGGCGCCATGTAGCGAAACGTCCCCTTGACGTGCGCACCCGTGGATTCGATCGAGAGCGCATGCGCCACCCCAAAGTCGGTAAGCAACACCCCGCCCGAACCGCTGATCATTACATTCTTCGACGCTACATCGCGGTGGACAATCTCCTGGTTTACGCCCTCGATCTCGAAGTCGTGCGCGTACTGAAGTGCATACCCTAGCTCGCGGGTAACGTGGGCCGCGACGTCGAAATCGAACTCGCTACCGCCATCGGAAACTTCGCGAACCAGCTCCGCGACGTTGCGCCCCGGGATGTAGCTCATGGCCAGCCACGGCAGTCCATCGTGCACGCCCGTGTCGAACACACTCACGATGTTGTCGTGGTCGAGCTGCATCGCCAGCCGCGCCTCATCAAGAAACATCTGGGTCTTGCGCGGGTCGACCATCACCGAGGTGCGCGGGATCTTGACCACCGCCACCTTGCGCTTGCCGTCCGACCACACGCGCTGCGCGAGCCAGACATGGGCCATGCCGCCCTGGCCGAGTTGATGCCGAAGCTCGTATTCGCCGATCTTCATGAGGTTGGGGGAGGTGCGGACAAACGGGAGCGTCAAGCGTGGCGCGCTGCAACACGGGCCGCAACCAAGCCTGTGGAACCGTGTCCGTACCGTTGGCCCGGTTTCGTCCTGCACGCTCCTTGCGCAGCGAGCTGAATAGTAGAGGAGAGCACGCCACCGACAAGTGCAGATCACATGCCAAGGGGCCGCTGGTGCTTCCTGGACTTTAGAGCCGCGTGGCCGGCCAGGCGGAGAATACGCGTTCCAAAAGCGGAACGGAAGTTCCGAATTGGATCGGTGAGACGTTGCAGCCCACTTGTGAATCCACCAAGCCGCAGGTTGCGTCTCTCAAGCCGCCGCGCGTCATCGCATCGATATCCGTGGTCGCTGGTCGTTCCGCCCTGTTTCGCGACTGTCCTCGGATCTGACGGATGGGCCGACTCTGCAATGGGAGAGCGGTGAGAGCCCACTGGCCTCGGGACCGAGCTATGGCCTGGCACACGACCAACCGATGCGATGGCATGTGGCCATGTGGGGCTGCCGACTTGTTGCGATGTGCAGCGAAGAGTTTTTGCGATGGTCAAACCACGACTGGTGGCCTTTGGATCGCCACTCCCGCGGTACCCGATGGCCTGGAGAATTTACTTCCTTGCGTTCTCCTATCGCACAACTACGCGGTGTCGGCCGCCCAGTGTGACAGTGTTGCGTATTTAGATGTTGTAGACTTGACGGCTTGCCCCTCGCGGGGGGAGGCGTACTCACGGGGGTTAGAGGGGCCTTGCGAGGCCGACCAAGGGAACAGAATCATGCACTTCAATTCGACTATGGTCTTTGCCAACTGTAAACATCCCCCGACAGGGCATTTGAGCCTGGCAGCATCGAGGATGACTGGCATGGAGTCGCGCGGGGTCAAGTTGAGCCTTGTGCAACTCGCGAAAACTCCACACATGGAAAGGTTGGTCACACAAGGCCAGCACCAAACATATGGCCACATGCGCGCTTTGCGAAGTGTCAATTTGGCAAGCCTTTCAAGACTCTAGACAATATTGTAAGTC
Organism: Epimenia babai; assembly: GCA_011762755.2. NCBI lineage: Eukaryota > Metazoa > Mollusca > Solenogastres > Cavibelonia > Epimeniidae > Epimenia > Epimenia babai. Next base: position 18,982 of record WURV02130204.1, read on the forward strand.
TGTGGACTTTTCCTGCCCCGAGGATCGTAGGAGGTGTGAGGCTGTTAGATAGACGTGGCGCAAGTGCCGCCAGTGGCCGACAGGCCACCCTCTCGAATCCTCTTGAACCCACTGGACCAATCAAGCTTCCCCATACTCCACCCCCATCAA
>WURV02130315.1:0-19127 GCA_011762755.2 Epimenia babai
GAGATATAATGTATATATAATATGAGGAGGTTCCTTGCAGAATGTACTAAATGTTAATTTTTGAAAGTTCGTAAAAGTGCAAAAAATATATTTTACACCAACTGTCAAAGATGTTATCGAAAATTTTGCATGCATCTTCCCCTGTTTCTCTAAAGGACCAGGTCTAGGTGGGCCATTTAGAACTAGGAAGTAACTCCTGCGATTTCATTGGTTAATGTACTGGATACAATTTGCGATGCAGACATTAGATTACCCAGTACATTTGGCAAAATACTCAGTTTTTTCCCAAAGGCCTGTAACAACTTTCGGTACATTATGAAGAGCATGTTTAATTGTTCAATGAATAGTACCAGTAGTGAATATATTGGCATGGGAGATAACCACAAAATTATTAAAATGATGCATTCTGCAGGCAACCTCCTCATATATATATTGATATAACATTCAAAAACAGAACAACTTATCCATTCTTTCATTACGTCTCGCATCGACTCATGTAACACTCTCCTTATTGGTCTCCCCGCTTCAGAGATATCTCGTCTACAGAGATTACAAAACGCTGCTGCCAGGATTTTAAGCAAAATTCCACCATGACTGCACATTACACCTCATTAATATGTAGGCCTAATGGTTCATCTCTTCAGACTTCATATGTGCAGTATTATAAATATATCTTTCGCAAACGTCATACAGTATGTTAGAATAGCCCCAGTGATAAGCAATATATATCACAGTGATAATCTGAAAAATTATTATTCCTTTGTTTGGATACTACAAAAGCAAGTTCGCAAAAAAATATAACATTAGACCGAGTAGCAGTAGCACGAGCAGTAACAAAATTCGGATAAATATAAAAAAAGTTATTAGGTAAAAATCGTAGCTTTTGCCTCGGTAGAAGGTTAATTATTGTATTGCACTTGACGTATGTAACCACTGTTACCACAAGATTAAATTGGTTTGAGATGTTAAATGTAGAGGAATATAGCGTTTAATGTACACTTCAAAGACGTAATGTACTACTTATTCATGTCGCCATTTTAATTATATTTACACAACACCACTTATTCTATGTGCACTTAGGGGAGATAACAGGGGATGCAATATGGTATAGCTAGAGATCCTGTATAATACAAATTACTGTACTTAGAATAAAACTTTTTTATCATTATTATTATCATTACCATTACCATTACCGTTACCGTTACCATTACCATCACCATCACTATCACCATCACCATAACCATCACCATCACCATTACCATTGCCATTACCATTATCATTATTATCGTCGTCGTCATCTTCAACGTCTCCATAGCCATCGTCATCAGCGTCTGGTTTCGTATTATCAGCCATGTAGGCAGTTACGGTCTGGAGACAGGTTGCTAGAAGATGCATACAATTTTAGACTGGTTTCTTCCGACCGGGCGTGTTTCACGAGGATTGGTCGTAAATTATGGTACAAACTTCTATATACCTACGTGCATCGAACTTTCAAGCGGAATCTACAATCAAATCTTCCAACTAGGGTCTATATTCATTAGTTTATCAGATTTGTTTGACTTATCGTTATTCGGTTTTTATTGTACAGCACAATTGAGATACTTGCATTATATTTGTGCTTGGTAAAGACATCACTTTTACCATTAGAATCGACAGAAAAAATAGTCTTTAGGACGGATGGGCTAATTATGAAAGCATTTCCATGGAGGTAATATATCGCTTGAGAAAAAAATCCGTAAAATGTAAAAACTGTAATAAAGTGATAATTTTTTTCGAGGAAACGTTAAAATTTTAAACAAATTATTCTCTTTAATCGCATCATTCGTGGCATAGCTCATGTGACACAATTACCCAATAAAATGAGATTATCAAAAAATAGCTGGTTGTCATTGGGTAAAGCATTCACATGACAAGGGATTCTTGCCGGGTCATTACCGCATGTTCTTACTGCTGACTGCGCGCCATTTCGCTTTGAGATTTTCTCGCCGTTGTTCCGGCTCGGTTCTTATTAGACAATTAAGTACCATGTCGAGACCTAGGGTTTTCTTCGAAATAGAAATTAGTGGCAAAGGTATCGGGCGCCTCGAGTTTGAGGTATGATAAACCATCCGCAAAGCTGTATTAATTGTGACTGTCGTCAGATTTCCGAAGTTCTTCCACAACTTCTTTTAAGAAAGGCCCTCCCAATCTACGGGGCTCTTTAGCGTATCTATTAAATACGGACGAAATATAGCATATTGTATATATTTACGTTTTTTTATTCATTAGAATAACGCAAGACTTTTTGTCAGTCGCACCCCATGTTAACATCTTGATTATTAGCATAGTAATGACCGCCATTTTGTCTTCGCCGAGGCTAGTGCCCGGCATCACAGTAATAAAGGAAAAACCGCACGCGTCCTAGTGTTTCTGGGTTTGTTGGGTCTCGGGTAGCGTGTATTGTTGATCTTCAAAATATACGCTACGCCCACACTAAACAATAGCCCTTGCATTTTTTTATAGCGTGTGTTAATGTACTGTATGTGAATGGATTAAAGTAAGCGTCAGTGCATGACTTTAAATTTGAGATTTCACAATCAATAGCCATTTTACGCAAGTACGTACGTTGCTATTCTAATTTACATACATTCATGATTTTGTATTCCTTAGTACTAAACTAGGAACGTCAAGGCCTAGCCCTAGCCATTTTATATTTAGGTGGATGCCAATTTTGTTGCTATGTATGTGCATACTTTTCTTGCTCCAATGTATATTTTGGTATGGCATGTATACACACATTTGACTGATGCCATTGGTAGTGAAAACATTAGTTGGTAGTTAATTTTCTAAATAATAGAATTGAATGAATAGATTAACTAATTAATCTAGGGACTAAGTGCTAAAATAGGCGGGACACAGGATGTGGCTAAATATGTAAATTAAAGCGTCACAATCACTGTACTTAATATATGGAAATTGGCACAGTATTCCATGGACCGGTTTGAGCAGATGAATAAGGGGAGATAAGAGTTCTTCACAGGATCACCTATAGCAATTACCATCTCTGGATAGTATTTACCCCCTGTAATGCATTCACCCCATACGGAGTTTAGTACCATTCCGTGCTGCGCAGAAGTTGTCACAGTACATGACACTATGTTGGCTTTACTATTTAGATAGCTATTCCTGAATTTGTCAGAAGCTCACATTTCGAAGATGCTCAGTAGGGTTTTAATCTAGAGGGTGCGCAGGCCTATCTATTCTCAGAATTTTTTAATCCTGAGGCTAACAACGGACTATGCGGACATTATGGTTAATAAGTATAACGTAGCCTGCAGGCCCCGCGATTGGTTTCATCTTTTGATCGATAATCTTATACCTGTATCTGATACTAGTAATTTCACCTCTTGGATCCTATTTTGTGAATCTATGTGCGGAACCCTCCGCGACCTCTCATTATACCAGTCATGTATTCCACCACATTCATATCTGCTAACCTTACATTTGGTCAGGCTAGTTTCTTGGCTAAGGTGTAGACAAAACATTCACAGACGGTCTCAGTGAATTGATGTGTTCTCTGCGATGGTTTACCACCACATTGAGAATTTTCATGTTTGTATTCAAAGGACAACACCTATTAAGATAATCTATAATTTATTTCACAAGCTTTCGAATATTCGAAATATTCTTCGAGTGATGTCACTTGATAAAGAATATTTAAATTCGAAAGCTTGTGAAATAAATTCCGATTCCTTATTTATCAACAGACTAACGCGGCTATCCCCACATTTTTAGTTTGTATTGTGTGTACTCTAATAAGAATTTACCTTTCATCAATTGCTTTTTTGGAAGTAATATGGAAAAAATTTTTTTCGGATTGACAATAGATTAATTTGAATTAGGAGAGAAAAAGTAAAGGGGGGATTGTTGTGAACCACTGCAGAATGTGGGTAATTTGGACTGTAGGACAATATAGTAGATGCAACTAACTTTACCATTAGCCGTGGCACTAAACATATGCATTTTAGGAGGAAACGGATAGCCATTTTCGATTTTGGATGATAGCCTGAAGTGTTGACTGGTCTGCCTATCTATAATTTAGTTATAATCCGCTGATTCCTGTTTCAGCTCTTGAGCGATGTTGTGCCGAAGACTGCAGGTATTTATATTTTATGTTAACATCTATAGCATATCTGTATTGTTATGGTATAGTTATGTCAATGATTCACAATATTTTATTAACTTGTGCATCATTCTATTGTTTTATGTGGTCACATTTTCTGAAGAAAATGCATCTTTTTGCATTAGATATATCTAGATAAATATTTAGATAGATGATGGATATTGATAAGACATGAGTTGTGTGTCAAAACTCCACAACATGTGGATTGCATACCGCAGAGAACTTTCGGGCATTGTGCACCGGTGAGAAAGGCTTTGGTTTCAAGGGCTCGAAGTTCCACCGTATAATCAAGGAGTTCATGGCCCAGGGTGGTGATTTCACCCATGGAAATGGGACTGGTGGCAAAAGTATCTATGGTGCCAAGTTTGCTGATGAGAACTTCAGTGTCAAGCACACACAGCGAGGTTGCCAATATCATATGTCTGTCTTGTTTTATTGGTTTTGTTATATCATTCGCAGCTGCTTTGGCACTAAATTTTGGGTCGGATATTCAAAATGCGCCCAAAGAGTCCAGAGGCAGATGGGCATGTACATAGTTACCTTTTAAGTACACAGTGGCGGGTGAAATATAAAGTAAGTATTCATTAAATGGTGTAACGATTACGTGTGACAGTAACCGTTCGTGCCTTCCCTCTCGTTAATGTACTTATCCTAAATGCTGAATTAGATTATAGCCACCGCTCCAATGATCACCCCTTTACTGCGATTTCTCTACTCGGTCTCACAGTGGAATTGTCTGAATAACCCTTTCCTCGTCTTTATCGTGTTGTCTACAGTATATATGCCTGCTTTGTTTCCACCCAGCCTCTGCTATGGAAATGCATTGTACTTTATCCTCGCTACGTTTCGCAGTTATGTGTCTAGCTTTCACAACTATTTAGTAGCTTAGCCGGCCTTTGACTGTACGTAACTTAACATTGCAATTTTTCAGGCCAGCTATCTATGGCTAATGCAGGACCCAACACCAATGGGTCGCAGTTTTTCATCATATTTAAAGAGACACCGTGGTAAGTTGGTTTTTAACGCTGAGTATTTGGTGGTTTAACTTAATTTAATTTGGTGCTTCATTAAAGGCCTATTGTAATATCTTTACTTTACCCATGAGCAAAGAATAGGTCGCATGAGCAATTGGGTTCAGATATTTTGTTCATGTTGTCACGCCACTTGATATCAAATGCGTCAAAATGTGTGTCAAGTTATTTTCTATTGTCTTAATCGTATTCACAGAAAAAATGTAAAAAGAGCAGTCGCCATTTTGTATTCCATGTGACATTTCATATGACACTCGTCGCATTCGATTATAATATATTCACGAAAAGCGAGGTGTTTGCCCCCAAAGTGGTAGATGCATGAGTTGTAAATATATAATATAATCGCCCTAATATTTTTGGCGATGTGAAAATTTAAAGGTTATGATTCGCGATTTGGCTTTTTATGCTCGGTATGCGGCTAAGTGGCGAAAACGTAAGGGTGACGTAATGTTCAACAAAATGGAGAGACTTATTGGCATTAGTGTCAAAATATTTTGTGGATTTGAAAATGAAATAAAAGTGGAATATATTTGATTTAGAGTGCACTAATAGCATTGCTGTCTGAATATATACACTATACTGATATCTCCTATGTATCTAGCCTGTAACTGTTGTCTCCTGTAAAATTTAGCTATTGTTACAGATAATAGAAAGGGCAGTTAAAAAAAATTATGTCAGTAATACTCGAAATTATACTGTTGTTTATTATCTAAAATTTATGATAATCTATTTTCAATGGTGCTAAGTACATATGTTATCCATAAATGGTGGCGGAAGTTTTGAACATTTGGAAAATGTTTTGGCTCGTAGATTTTTGCAGCCGGTGTTAACCCTGGTTTTAGTTAAGACAAGTAATGACTATGTTGTATGCTGCGATTAATGCGTCTGCCGTTTACATAGAAATTTGCTGGCAATTTATATCTATAGTTACAAAGTACAAGGATATTTTTGAGGGCAATTTAAAAGTACAAGGATATCTGCTACGATTATCAGCTAATTAAAAATGCTCATTTCTTGGGCAAAGACATAATTTAAGAGATAATTGTGAACCATTCAGGATGTCACAAATAAATATTGCTGCTTAAACAATGATTATTTGTTGCCCATACATTCCGTTGGATTACGGTTATTATACCTCCAGTAAATTTTATAATCAGGCGACTGGATTAAAATTGTTCGTGGATCAGCGAAACATCACGAAAATTGAATTTGAATATCTGTGTGTAGTCCGATTATAAAACAACTACCATATTCTGGAATAATATCTTAGAAGTCGTCTTGTTATCAGGCAACTACGGTAGTTTATAAATGAGGATATTTATAGTTGTTACTATTTGCTGACTTTTAGTCGTCACTAATCCCTTATTGGTGGTGTATTTACAGGCTTGATGGGAAGCATGTGGTTTTTGGCAACATCACGAGTGGACTCCCGCTCTTGGATCACATCGAGAAAGTTGGCAGTGGTTCGGGCAACCCCACAAAACCAGTCACTATCACCGACTGTGGCCAAATTTAGTGTTATTTTTGTCGCATGTAGGCATCTGTACATGCAGCATACAGTGTAGTGTAGTTGCGTCTCTTACCTGTATAGCAACTTGGTAATGCTTTTTGTGACGTGCAACCGCTAACGATAATGTTCAGATACCCGCAGAATTTGACACATTTGTATTTACCCTCTGCTCACATCTAAACATTCTGGATGTTTTTATCATGCTTCTACGTTTGCTAGTCCTAGAATTCTGCTTGCCTAATAAAATCTTTTCTAATCAAACAGTTTTATAGTTAGCTTTTCCAGTAAGTCCGTCCGTGTTTTTTGTTTTCATTGGCAATCTCGAGGTTATAACACAGAGCATAATGCAGCATTAATTTTATTCATGTTCCTGTCAGGCACGCCGTGGTGGAAGGCTACACGGGACGGTCATTTTTAAAGTACTTGAGGCATTTATTGTTGAATGTCTGCTGCTTTCTCACACTACTATATGGTCATCGAGATGAAAAGGGTCCCATAGCAGGGGAATGAAAAGTTTAGGAGTACGATGTACAGAAGGCTAGTTTACAGCAAGGTATGCAAATTGAGTACTGATCATTTTGCCATCTTGAAGTATCTAGGTAGAGGAAAATGGGGCAATCGTTTGTAGATTGGATGTAGGTTGGGTATTGAAAAGTTGTCGGTGAGGTAATTAGATTTACACGAGATTCAATTACTAATTGCTGGTTGAACACCTGACATGCTTGATCATGGTCTCGTTTGTATACAACTGATGTAAATGAAGCTGTGTAAATGCTGCTGACGTACTACAACGATGTAGTACGTTAACTGGGTCATTGTTTCAATGACGCCCTAAATGCGGCAATTTTATGTGCGAGATGAGGGGTGGTGTTAATGTAATATAACGCATACTATCAACATTGCAGCTGTTCGAATGACGTTGAATATGCTGGCATATCTTTAACTATGGATTCCTTAGATGCAAGTTTTAACATAACCATTTACAAGCAAAGACAAGCGCTACTTGCGTAAATGTCTGGCAATATTCATTGTTTCATGTACTAAAGCCGGAAATCTCGCAACCCATTTCTTGAAGGGCAGTACTTGTAGGCAGCGCGAGACAGATGTTGCCTTAACAAGTAGTTATTAATAGGCTGGTAACACACTTAGAACTGTGGTTATCAGTAATCCACAGACACCCTAATGTTCACTAGGGTTCTTGAATTGTTCATAACTAAGTTTATTAAATTTTAAAAGCATTAATATAGGATGCTAGTCCATGGAAGACTGCCTATTTCGTACACTTCTGAATATACGATATAAAAATGGTTCCTCACAAATGGATCCAACCATGGACAGTCTAAGTACAAACTACAGACACTTATAAATTTATAATAGCAGTGTATTCTACTGGAATGGCTCTTCAGGAATGCATGGCACTATTAGGATAATACATTCTAAGAAGGATAATAATGCGAGATGGTCACAAGGTCTTACCAAATGTTATTGGACATGTGTCAGACAAGCACTCGCCAGATGAACATTTCATTGTATGCCACACTGAGCAAGTATCGGCTATCTTTTGAGAATTTCACATGGTGGATACTGTCATTGTGTCCAACAAAGTCTTGGAAACTTCCTTCTTCAGAATCCATTAGCTTTAGCAGCCGCTCTGAAATGAGTTAGGTTTTCAAACATTACAGTAGTGTTAAATGAATTACTAAATTATTTGTAGCAACCAGAAAACATTGACCCCTCCTCCGCAGTTTGATTTGACAGGTATTTCGTAAAGTTATTTAGCCAAAGCAAGGATCAATTAATAAATTACACGGTTACAATTTAACTAAATCCTTTTTAATAGTCTCGGAGGATGGTGTGTAATAATATATTGCGTACCGTGGTTGCCCATAGCGATCAGCGTATTGATAGGACTGCAGTCCATACTGCTGCACCAATGGGTGAGGTTACATGTGCGCACAACCTGCACCCACAGTTACAAATTTTCAAATAGTTGATTACCACATGCCCTATGTTACGCCTAAGTTATAAATATACATATACACACATTTACATCTATATACACATATATGAGGTAAAGGGCCACGTAAATATGAAAGAGGAGTAAAGAGAGTAACGAGTAAATATGAAAGTAGAGTACAATGTGGTATTTATACACCGTACTTTAAACACTTGCAATATGACAGTTTACAAGTTTCCCTGTGTATATTTGTATTGCCACAAGCACATTTTGTTGGTACTTAAGGGTAAGATGATCAGAGCAACTGGGATAAAGTACCCTCCCTGTCCAAAGAATACAAATGGAAAAAACAATTGGTGATGCCCGGAGCTGCACCTTCCGGTTTGTAGGCGGGGATCTACCAACTAAGCACTACCAATGTTGTGGAGGCATAAGATATCGTGGGATATGAGTACGTGTGTGTCCTCATTACTTTATGTAGTGACTAGTCGATTGGTTTATAGTTCATAAGTACTTGCGCAGCAAATTGTTATCAGTACAATGCAGTAAATGTAAGTGCACATTTCGGTTGACATACTTTTGATAATGTTACAATGTACTTTTATAATCATATAGCACACACACATCTCTGGTATTATTCCACTGTACAATGATTTGCCAAAATTGTCCGCAGCTATAAGGCTTATCTCGTGTATTTAGTTCACCGTCATTAACATTTATGGAAAATTGCAAATGACTACTGTGAAATTTTTGAAAAAGCAATAACCATCATTTTTAAGTACCCACTCTATGGCTTCAGTTTTTATTTGGCTTTGATTTTTTGGTCTACATGAACTCATAAATTTCGGTGGAGATTGGGGGTTGTAGTTTTACATTTTATATGAAGTGCTTTGAATTGCCAGATCGATAGAAAAGTGAGTATTCTTGAAATATTACCTTTTCAGTATTCTTAAAATATTACCTTTTCCGAAGACAGAGGTTATGTGTCTGCTGGCATTACTTCATAACTTTACACAAAAAGTCATATATCGATAAGCACTACATTGTCTTAGGTTAGAAACAGGCAAATAAGTATTAAATTATAACATATAACGAGGTGATTTGGATGCTATAATTTTTTAAAAGGAATGCACGTGAGAACGATTATCATTGACCGATTGCCTAGATAATCGTGTTAGGCTCAGTTATACGGAGTTGGCCAAAAAAACCACTACGCAGTTCATCTTTGTCCATTCAGGCCACTGGTTCCAAAGGTCTGCAGACATACATGTCGCACACTGTTGTACTTAGAATTTCGGAATGATTGATAACTGACCTTTTTATGCGCGAGGCTGTAGAAGCTGACGTGTTTATGCATCCCATAGCCAACGTACACGACAACATCGCTGTCATTAGGGCTGAACAATCCCAGACTTGGTGGCAACTTCTCATACATCTGATACACATCACAAACACAGCTACTTTAAATGATGACAACTTACATATAGCGTTGAAATGATGATGTACTGCCACTGTACATCGCCATAGTTCTCTATCGACAAGGTGCCCTTTGGTGGCTTAACAACTAGCGATGATATTAAAGACCTAAACCGGTTAGTCACCTAATGGCAGGGACACCACCCAGTCTAGCAGACAGCTGTCATTCGTCCATTCATGCCACTGGTTCCAAATGCCCACATAAAGCCTACATATGACACACACTCCACTGACGCTTAATTATATACAGGCAGATGATAACTTAACAGAGAAATAAGTGCAATAGAGACCATCCCAAGGGAGTCTAGCAAAGCAACATCAAGTGATAGGAGCCTTTACATAATCACACTACAATGGGTACTCGGATCTCCATAGGCAAACAGGGTTTAAGTGTGAAGCACTTTTAGTACGAAATTACAAATTGCATAAATTTCACATACTGAAATGAAAATATAAAAAGACATGCTGAACTAATAATATAAATAATAAAAATAATATCCTAAAATGATAAATTAACTTTCACCTCATCGCCCTTGGGCAGAGGGGTGCCATCTGGACAAAATGCTGGTGCAGAAAAAGTTAGCCAATCGACCAGTTCGCAAAAGTCTTTTGACCAATCAGCTGACCAGATGCTCAAGCGCCTGTCTGCGGAAGAGGCCAGCCATAGAATCGGCGTATTCATGATTGCTTCATCTCCCTGTTTTTCAAGTACAGTGAAACCTGCGCTAACGACCACTCATATACAGCGACCACCTCGTCTTAAGCGACCGCCTTTCGGCGGTCCCGAACGTTTTCGGTATATAAGTACACTCACTGTATTAAGCGACTACCTGTCTTAAGCGACCATTTTACGCCGGTCCCGCGGACGGTCGCTTAATACAGGTTTCACTGTATACAGATTGATAGTGAAATTATTAATGATTTTTATAGATTAACATTATCTTATAAATCATTATAATATAAATCATTACTACGCTGCTGTACCACGCCTTTTCCATTCACTCCCAGCCTACAATCTACAACTGTCAGCCAGTGTGAAAGCAATCTCAAAACACACTTATTTAGCATTGCTTTCACTAGATAGTTCAACAGAACTTTGTTATTTACCGTGATTCAACACTTTTCAAGAGAGATTGCCTGTTTCTGTTTTTCACTAATTCTTCATATTGACGATGTGTGTTTGACAGCTCTGATAATAACTACACAGATAAATTTCATTTCATACTATATTATAAATCATTATTACATTATAGATCATTACATCGTGACACATAAATCATCGTATATATTAATTGGAGATTTTAGGCACATAAAATTTGATATAATCGTTATTTTAATGACAGGTAGCAATAGTGGTTCATGAATAAAAGAGAAATACACAGAGGAATCTTGCAGTCTGCTTTTGTAGCTTGTGGGTAAAGTATCACTATATATAAAAGAAATATTTTAAAATAAATATTGCTTGGTTCTCTGCTGACATTGATGGGTGTAGTAACAATGATCTCTTGGGCAAAAGTTACCATGAAACTCTACCTTCTATTATTAACAAACATGCTTCTATCAAAATGTGCATCATCAAAGATCATCCTCATGCACAATGGTTGAATGCTGAAGTAAAATTTGGTAATGGTAATTAGAATGTCGCCATGCCGAATTAAACTGGCATTAGTCTAAAACTTAAGTTCTGCACTGTGTATATGGCAGTGAGAGGCAAGTATCAGAAATTGCTTTTTAAAACTATGATTGGCTATTTTTTCGGAAAAAAGTTATCTACAAAGGAAATCGAAAACGGATTCGCAACATAAGAAAAACTCCATTACAGTGCAATAAACGACTGATACTCCCTTCTCACCGTGCAACAATTGAACTAGCTGAGGGCTTCATCTCGTGTTATGATGAGAAAGTGACAGATTTTGTCAGGAATATCAATCGATAGTCATGTTATCGAGATATTATCTTATATCAAAACTGGCAAGTCTATATCTCGTAACCCAATTCGTCAGAATGTTTTAAGTAAGTGTTTAGGGACCATGGTTCCATATATTGGTCATTCAAATGATGTTTCATTGTCATGTTATAAATTTCCTCACGTTTGGAAACAAACAGTCATCCAGCCCATTTCTATATCGTCTATTGACACTGAGAGTCTTGCTACTTACAGGCCAATCTCGACGCTCTTGCAAATATATAAACTCACTGAATGGGCTGTTTTTGACCAAATGTATTAGTATTAAGGTCGAAATCAGCTGTCTGATTTTAATCAGGCGATGTACCAATGCGGCTATAGGACTAAATTCCATTTACACCGTCTGCACGATATTGGTCAAATGATCCATTTTACTCGTGTTATTAGACCTCTCAGCAGCCTTCAATAGCGATCACCAAATGCTACATCAGCGCCATGTCCGATATGGTATGGTATATCTCGCAATATCATTACGTGGATGACATATTTATCTCATCGTTCACAGGTCATGCTTCGTTGCGGGGTTCCCCATAAATCGATTCTTGGTCCCCTGCTCTTTACCTTATATATCGGACATCTAAGTGACATGATCAAACACTATCTATCTTAACTATCATCTCTATGTGAATGTCTATCAAATATATGTACGATGTCATAACGACAATTAGACAACAACTCTTAATACCATCAGTATATATATCAAGATATGCATGGATTCCAATATGCTTAAGTTAATTGAGAGAAACTTGTTCTTCGATATACACCACATTCGTCCATAATCACATAATCTGTTGCGGCTACTATGGTTCATTTATTGATCACGTCAAAACTAGATTACTGCAACGGTTTACTTCTCGGCTGTCCCTATATCACCATTGATTGTTTGTCTCGTGTACAGAATGCATACACATGCTCTCCTAATCTCATTGCAACAGCAGACATCTCTCATGTCATTCAAATCCCACCTTTTTTCACAGGAATAAAGTATTTTCAGAATTTTTTCTGTGCATCATTTAAAATGTTTATCTTTTTTGAAACTATATACATACTGATATCAGCACCATATAAAATATATCTTCACTTCTATGACTAGACCAATCGTTTAGAGTCTATGGGTTGAGGCAATTTTTTCTTGTATTTCCTTTTGATCTAATTTAATAAATATATCGATTAACGATATTGTACAAATGCAGAATTTTATGTCGTGCATTAAAAACATTTTACTGGTTATAAATAATTATTTAAATAAGTATGCAAATACTCCTCCATATATAATGTTGCTAAACATGGCATAAAAACTAGTGTCTACAGCAATGTTAACAACCATTTGGTTTTAGGATATTGCAAGAGTAACCATAATGGTTAATATAGTGACATAGAACTTACTTTAATAATAATTGCTAGTTCAAGAGACATATCTTTATATATGCAATAAATAAATCTGATGAAAATACACAGAATATAATCAACTGATAGACGGGTTATCGATAGGTCATGGGGTCAACGGTAACATATATTCTCGAGTATTTCTCTCTGTATTAATATAGGTAGGGCACAAACCGGGGGTAATGCCACATCTATGTTGTTGATGGGGGCGCCACAGTGATCGGTGATAAGACGAACGGTCATGCCCGTTGTACGACTACTGACAGCAATCTGGCCATCACCGCCCCCAGACAAAATCATACGACCTGCGATTCAAATGTGCCATAGAATACTACAACCCGTTATACATGTATGTAATTGAAGCATACAAAATTAATGTATCTCAGCATCAAACGACCCGTTATTCATGCATATTGGAGAACTCATGTCACTATAATATGCCCACCACAATGCATCCAATTAACGCTGAAGCAATGACACAAGCAGCCTAAAATTCACACACGCAACTGGCTCACAGTGACCTGCCAGTCACACAGGCAACAAAGAATGAAGACCTAATGGTCAGGGACTAGCTATCAAAACAGTTGCTCTAGATGGTATTTTTTCACTAACAACATTAATAATAAATTATTTATTGGATTAAAACATCTTTAGACATCTGATCTGATCATACCAAGCAAGAATAAATGTATAATTTAACTAAACTTACACAATAATAACCAAGCACTGAATTCTGTCAATAGGTCAATTGTATAATGGGATTGCAACTCACCGAAACCGGAGAATGCCACGGCGGTAACGGGTGATGCGTGGGGGTGCATCTTGAGCACCATCTCACCCTTAGTCACATCAAACATGCGCACGGTCCCATCGCTGTATCCAGCCACGATGTCAGGGATGGGAGGTGATGTCTGTTGCGGGTTGGGCCGGGTCGAGTATGTGGAGAATGCGACGCTCTTACACGCCTGTCGCACGTAACATAATAGTACATGGAAAATTACGAAAAGTCCTTAACACATGACTAATTCAAGATGATACACATCGCCTACCTGAATAATTCAGTATCAAATTTACCTCAATACCTTCTCTAAGCTGGATCTGTTTAATGTAACAATATTGGTGCCAGTGATGCAGTTGGAACAAGGCTTTTTATGCAAAAAATTGCGAATTCGCATCTGCATAAACCTAGGATTTTTCCCGCACCTTGCATTCCAGGAAACAGGGAGGATTTCTGTACTTGAATATTGAGATTTCTTATGAACTGAGGTATTAGAAAACTTCTTAAAGGTATGAGGCAATATTGAGACGACTGACAATCATCACTATTAATAAAGTACAGAAAGTGTTGAGAGTTTTGGGTGAGAGTCGTATATTAACTGCTCATTACAATGTGTACTGTGTGCCTGAGTACTATTAACACAATGAAATTATCACATTTTCATTATTTTTGAAAAATACACCATTTGATAGTCTCTATCAGTTTGGTAAATGTTGCATGTGGCCACTAGGACACCTGGAACAATGGGTGAGTCATACTAAACATGTCATACACAAAATTTCAAATAAGTGAACACTTTGATATTGACCCAGAAGCTCCTTGAACAACCCTGCCAAAAGAATAAAAACTATAACATTACGGGGCATTTTTTAAGCATTAAGCGTTATCAATAATCAATTATTTGTATAAAAAATATTATAATACAAGCCAACCAAAATTCTCCAAAGGAGCATCGAAGTGTATTGATGTTACAAGAGTGAATAAATGTAGTTGATTTACAAGAGTGAATGAATGTTCATACGTGTTCGCGGACTTGGAATTGCATGAGTTGTTCGTGACTAGTGAGTGACCAAATTCTAAGGCTACCGTCATCGGAGCACGAGGCAAAGTGATTGGTTGATGAAATAGACACAGCATTCACCTGTTCAGTAGACAATGACGGTACATTTTACAACAAATTATATACATCGTACTTACAAAAAACGTAGTCCTACATAAGTTTACGCATTTCTGCTAAAGAATACGTCTAAGCGAGACCAAATGGCGAGTCCATTTTGCTGTTAAACATGGCATATAGTAGCAGACATTATGCTCACGCCACTGTTAGTTCAACAAATGAAATCCTTGTTCATTCTAGAATGTGATGTTACCTTCTCTATCTATGTAATTCAATGTCATATGTGACCAGGCAAGTTTTGCCATTTGTTTGACATAACTTGACATAGTGACCTGAGATCGCAAAAAAAATTATTCCAAGACTCCAAATTAACCAAAAATTGGAGTCAGCGTGAAACTTGCTTTCTAATCAGCTTATTGATTAGTTTTCAACGTTGCCATACAAAAGTGAATGTGGTCTATTTATTATATGGATAAGATCTATTTATTATATGCATTAGTCATGTGTAAAAATTTATTTTTACGATGCTAACAATACAATGTAGTTGAGCCATTGAATGAAAACAACAGTAAGTAGTTGCATTTACGCTGCAGACAATACAACGACTACTACACCTTGTTAATAGTAAATCCATTTGGCATGAGGCCCAGCCTATCAATATGTTGTAGAGCGACATACCGAGTCATCATTGTAGCTAAAAATAGGAGCCTGGATTTGTGTGTTAACACGTGCGTGTATCAATTAAATGTGCCTAGTGTACATTATTGTGTATAAAGGGCACCTGCAACAATCGCCGGATAAATTGGTGTACGGTGGTACACCAGTGTACAGTGGTACACCAGTGTACTGCATGCGCGTTGTTCATATATCAAATACATCAGTTGTACAATTGCTCGAGGCAATGGTAAAAGCTGAATAGATGTGAACCTAAAAGCGCTCGTCCGAGTTGTACGTTTAACTAATCTTCATGTACCAACCAGTGACATGTGACCGGACACGAGTCGTATACTCGTGCGTTCTGTCCAGTTTATGTACCAGAGAGTGCCCACAGATGTGCCCACGATACCCTACATACAGAGGGCATCGGGCAATGATAGGAGATGTCACGTACAAACATAATTATACTGTATGCACAGGAAACTTGTATCATGATTCAATCAAAAATAACTGCTTTATTACAACCTGTTCAACCTGCCTTGAATTATAGACATAATATGGATTATAAGTAAAACATATTTTTGAAAATATTATAGATTATATATCCATAATGAATTTAATATATATTTTTAAAATTAATTAATTACATAATAACTAATATAATAATGACAATAAATTATCAAAATAACTATTCTGGAAACTGGTCGTTACTTGATATAACTACATAAAGCATGTCAGAAGTATTAGAAATGCAGTGAATAGGCAAAAGACCAAGTCACTAATATGGAAATTATGCGATATTCAAACATTTTTACTGGCTTCTCCGGCATAACTAGTTTCCCAATAAATAAAGAAAAACTTTAGAAATCACCATCTCCAGTTGCTCATCGAAAGCAGCTGAAATCACGGGTCCATCTAACGTCATTTCATCCTCCATTGCCAACTCAGCATCCTGCGCTGTGTTATTGTACGGAGGCAGATGAGTGTCCCCCACGCATGCAGTGGACCACAGCCGAATGTTACGGGCTATGCTGCCAGTCAGCAAACGGCGCTTGCGACTCACCAACACACCTTGAAAACATTTATGACCCTGTAGGCATCATTTTGTCACAATGACGAAGGGATAATATGGCACATAAAATAAAAATTCACTTTTATTATCATAATTATAGTAAAATAGAATAAGATAAATAGACTACTGTTACACAAAATCCATGATACAGGTAAGTAGTTGCAACAGTGCAATAAAACAAACCAAAAATATGAAACATTAACTTTTGGGATGTGACAAATAGTCACGTTATTTACCACAAACACATAGTTATGATAGATGTTGAAAAAGTCAAATGCACTATTATCACATCATAAAAAAATGGGTCAGTGTGTGCATTATTTACATTGTTGTGGTTAATTTATCATAGAAGTCATTACACAGCCTGCATCCCGTATGAATATCTAGTTACGTAACCATTGCAATATTAATCACTAAAGTACTACATCCATCACTAGCTACCTATTTCTGCTGAGTCAGCATCCCAGAACATGAAGCAGGCATTTCGGCGAGTATCCCACATAGAGATCTTGCCATTGCTACCACTGACATACAGAGTGCTGTCCCCTGTGTACTGCAATCCGGTTAGGTGCACGCTATCTGCCTGTGTCATTCGCACATTAAGGTCTGGGTTGGTAAAACATGGCTAGAATATTCTGATAAAAGTCTTAATATATGCCCATATCATGTCACATGTATTGTGAGAGTCAAAAGACTACAAAAGAACAGCAAAGTACTTCAAAATCTTAATCAAAGCCCAGTACAAAACTAAATAAAATTTCTCAAAATAAAAAATAGACGTAATCTCTACATTATCATTTAATTACACTAATTTTGTAGTATTTTAATACACTAAGTTTACGTATCCCTGAAAATGACTATAAATGAGTATTTAGTTAATGTCAAATCCATATATACATGACTGAAAAAGGGACAAATTGCAGGGTTTTAGTGTAGGTTGTAGTGATAACAGTAAATGTGCATTGCACTCATAAAATTGATAAAATTGAATTCACCCACTTTACTACAGATCTTTTTCGATATAAAAACCTCACGCGAATCATGAAACATCGCAGCTGACTAAAATACTGTCTGCTGTCCTATAGTTATTCTGAATGATGAGAAATGTATAAAAACGTACCTTATGATGGGAGATAATGTCTGGTAGGTCGGCTTCGTGAAGTTGAAGCTGCATATCTTCGCCCGTCTCATCGAGCAACCAAAAGATGAGAGATCCATTGTCACCGACGGTCGCAAACTCATTCACCGAGTATGGGTCCCATGATACGGCGTGTATGGCATGTTTGACATTGGCAGATGAAACGATGCGGTAGTCTAGAGTTCGCCAGATGACCACGCTCAGTTCACGATAATCACCTTGTCGCGTAACAGACATGGGTTAATGCTGCAGCAGTAGATGAAAAAAAGATGGGAAATTGAGCTGTTGGTAGCAATAACAGACGACAGTATAACGTAACTGCAGCGAGAGACAATATCTAAAATGGAAAAAAATTGTGGCTTTAACAGCAACAAACAGCATAATTCATGAGCAAAAGACAGCCATTTACGATTGATAATAGTAGAAACCTGTGTAATTTTGAGAGTAACAAATGACAGTTTAAAACTGAGAGTAGCATACAACGGTGCATCTTCAGACGGACTAGAAAAGGTTGTGACATCAGAAGTTGCAGATGTGTGTAATAAAGAGAGTAGTAGACGACGGTGCAAGATTGAGGATAACAGCCGACAGTGTAACAGTGAACATAGTCAACTACAATGAAGTGTTGAGATTACCAGATGACAGTGTAATATTGAGAGTAATAGACAACAGTGTAGCATTAAGAGTAACAGATGACAGTGTAACACTGAGAAGAGTAATAGACAACAGTGTAGCATTAAGAGTAATAGATGACAGTGTAACATTGAGAGTAATAGACAACAGTGTAGCATTAAGAGTAACAGATGACAGTGTAATATTGAGAGTAATAGACAACAGTGTAGCATTAAGAGTAACAGATGACAGTGTAACACTGAGA
>WURV02130426.1:0-19119 GCA_011762755.2 Epimenia babai
ACTCGCAAGCCTCGACGAATCCGTGGATTCGCCTGCGTTTTCCAGAGGCGATGGGACGAGGAATCCGACGCTCTGGCATCCACTCGGGTTCTTCAGCGGGCTGCTACCACATGGCGGAGCCGCCGGAGAGGTTGATGGCCTGGCCGGTCATGCCGCGGGCTTCGGTGGAGGCGAGCCAGGCGGCAAGGCCGCCGATCTCGGAGGGCTCGAGGATGCGTTTGAGGGGGACCTGGGAGAGGGCCAGGTCGCGGGCCTGCTCGTAGCTGGTGCCCATGGTGGAAGCCATGTCCTGCATGCCGTCGTGGGCCATGACGGACTCGACCCAGCCGGGGCAGATGGCGTTGACGCGGATGCCTCGGTTGGCGACCTCGAGGGCCAAGGCCTTGGTCAGGCCGATCACTCCGTGCTTGCTCGTGCAGTAGGCGGTGTAGCCGGGCACGCCGAACTTGCCGAGCACCGAGGAGAGATTGACGATCGATCCGCCCTCGCGCATGTGGCGAAGGACCTCGCGGGCGCAGTAGAAGCTGCCGTCCAGATTGGTCGAGAGCACGAGACTCCAGCGGTCCTCCCCATCGCCCGAGCAGGCGTTGGGGCCACCGACCCCTGCATTGTTCACGAGGCACTGAAGCCCGCCGAGGGTCTCGGCGACCCGGTCGACCACCTGCTGGACGGCCGAGGCATCGGTCACGTCGAGGGTCTCGACGTGGATCTCTAGGCCCTGGTCGGCGGCCAGACGGCGGGTCTCCTCGAGGGGTTCGCGGCGGCGACCGCAGATCGCGACCCGCGCACCCTCCTCGGCGAAGCGCAGGGCGATGCCCTGGCCGATGCCGGTGCCTCCACCGGTGACGAGGGCGGGCATTCCTTCGAGCAGCTTGGCCATGGGTCCTCCGGGGACTGTGCGTGGATCAGCGGCGGCCGACGACGACGTCGAAGCTGAGCACCTTGCCCTGCCTGCGGACGCGCATCCTGATCTTCTGACCGACCTGGAGCTCGGCCAGGGCGAAGGCGAACTCGTTGATGTCCCCGATCTTGTGCTGGTCGATGCCGATCAGTACGTCACCGGCCTCGAGGCCTGCGACGGCGACCGGGGAGCCCTTGGTGACGCCGCTGAGCTTGACGCCGCCCTTGCCCTCGACGTAGTCGGGGATCGTGCCGAGGTAGGGGCGCGGGCCGCCCTTCCTCTGCTTGGGGACCTTGGGGCGCGGGGGCTCGACGAAGGGCATCGGCTCACGGTCCTCGCCCAGGGCCAGGACCAGACCACGGACCGCCTCCCCGATCCGGATCATCGAGTCGTAGCCGATCTTCTCGGCCGTGTCGCTCGGACGGTGGTAGTCGACATGGGTGCCGCTGAAGAAGTGCACGGCCGGGATGCGCTTGGCGTGGAAGCTCTGGTGGTCGCTTCCTCCGAAGCTCGAGGCACTGGACTTGAGTCCGATGTCGGCCTGGATCCCCTCGAGCAGGACACCGAAGCGCGGCGAGGTCCCGCTACCGATCACGGCGACATAGTCCTGGGAGCTGCGTCCGACCATGTCCATGTTGACCATGGCCCGGATCCGGGAGAGTGGCACGGTCGGCTCGTGCACGTAGTGCGCGCTGCCGAGCAGGCCGAGTTCCTCGGCGTCGAATACGGCGAACAGGATCGAGCGCGAGGGCCGCGGACCGGCGGCGATCACGCGGGCCAGCTCGGCCAGGAGACTGGCCCCCGAGGCGTTGTCGGCGGCGCCGTTGTGCACCATTCCCCGACCCTGGCCGGGTGCGAGGCTGCTGCCCCCCCCCATCCCCAGGTGGTCGAAGTGCGCTCCGAGGACGATCCACTCCTTGGAGAGCTCGGGATCCCGGCCGGGAAGGACGCCGAGCACGTTGCGGGCCGGTGCCTTGCGGTCGACGAGGTCGAGCTTGATCAGGGCTTCGAGCGGAGCCAGCACCTTGCGCGGTTCGCGAGCCCGATAGGCCTTGACGCTCTTCTCGAGGCCGTGGATCCATGTCTTGGCCACGTCGTACCGGAGATGGAAGGCCGGGATCCCCGCGTCCTGGCGCGCGCTGTCGTAGCGGGGCAGGCGCTCGGGATCCTCGTCGTCGACCAGGAGCACGGCCGCCGCGCCCGGCATCTTGGCCGTGTAGACCTTGCTCCGCGGGGAGCCTCCCATCGACATCCCGCCGATCTCGGGACCACCGGCCAGGAGGACGACGACGCGACCCTTCACGTCCAGGCCTTCGTAGTCCTTCCAGGACTCGTGGACCCCGTGCCCCCCACCGAACTGTAGGCCGTAGCCGGCAAAGACCAGTCGCCCCGAGACCTTGCCCGAGCCGGCATGGGGCAGCAGCGAGGCCGAGATGCCGATCTCGAGCCGCTCGCCACCGAGCAGGATCGTCGGCTTCTCGGCGAGCTCCCTCCCGGCCGGGAAGCGGAAGTGCTGGAAGAAGGTCTTGCCGCCCTCCGCGCCGAGATCTCCGCCCGGCTCGAGGCCCGCGGCCTCGAACTGCAGTGCCAGGTACTCGGCGGCGACCCAGGCCGAACGCGTCCCGGCCCGGCGTCCCCGCATGCCCTCGGAGGCCAGGAAGCCCAGATCGGCTCGGATCCTTGCCTCGGACAGGGGCGCAGCGCTCGCAGCCCCCCGGCTTCCTGGACGGCTCAGGGCCCGGCTGCTCGGCCGACTCGTCGGCGCTTGGACCTCGCGACTCGCGGGCCTCGAGTCCTGGGCCGGGAGCGCGACCGTCAGCAGGACGAGGGAGGGAAGGATCGAGATCAGTCGGGACATCGGACCTCCAGGGAAGGGCGACCAGGAAAGGGAGGCGGGGCTTCCGGCGCAACGCCCAGTCCCGTGGATCCTCGTCCGCCCTTGTCCGGAGAGGAGGCGCGCTTCAGGATCGCGGACGATGCGGGGAACGACGAGACGGATCTGCCTCCTGGCCCTGGCCACGCTCTCGGCCTGCCAGGCCCCGGACCGGGACCCGACGCCCTCGGCCGAGCTCCTTGCCTACAAGGAGCAGCACTACCAGGCCCTGCCGCAGCAGATCCGGGGCACGGCCTCAGAGCCCGATCTCCTCGATGAGCTCGGGCAGCGTCGCATCCTGATCTTGGGCGACTACCACGACGACCGGGCCCTGCACCAGCAGTACCGCAAGCTCCTGGACCGCATCCACCGGGCGGGCCATGTGCCGGCCCTGCTCGTGGAGTTCGTCGGCATCGAGGACGAGGCCATGCTTCATCAGATGCTGAACGGCCGGCTCTCGCCCGGGCGCTTCCGCCAGCGGCTGCAAAACCGCTGGCCCGGCTCCTGGATGGAATTCCGGCGCTTCGACCACCTGTTCTACCGGAAGTGGCTGCTGCGGGCGCAGGATCTCGAGCTGCCGGTCCGGGCCCTCGAACCCATACCCAGGCTGCCGCTCGACCGGCGGGATGCCTACATGGCCGACCGCATCCGGGACCTCCACGAGGAGAACCCGGGCCGTCTGCTGCTGGTCCTCGTCGGCCATACCCACCTGCTCGGCGAAGGGCACCTGCTCGAGGGAATCGCCGACCTCGGTCCGCTGGTACTCCTGCCGCGGGCCAATCGGGGCCTGCAGGAAGAGCTCCGCCGCTTCGCCTCCTCGCGGAGCGACGCCTGGCACGACCCCTACCTGGTCCTCGAGGACTCCCTCTGGTGGCTCAATCCGCTGCCGCTGCTCGTGTTGGGAGCCGAGAACGAGGTCTTCCGCTCCTTCGACTTCTGAGTCGGGGCCTGGCCCTCCGGGGCTCGTGCCGGGTCCTTGTCCTTGGGCCGGACCCGCAGGGCATCCCCTTTGCCGGTCCTCACCCCCTCGAGAGGTGCGGCCTCTGGTCCCTGAGTCCGGGGCCGCGGCGAGAACACTGGCAGCGGCGGAAGGATGCGGCGACGCTCGCTGCGACGGATCGGATCCACGAAGGCCGCCTCGATGCTCTCCGGACGGGCTCCGACGTACTCGGCCTGCCAGAAAAAGCTGCGCAGCTCGAAGAAGAGCAGCTGCGTGTCGACCGTGACCTTGGGCTCGAGCCGGACCTCGACCTGGCGCCCCTCCTGCCCTGCCTCGGCGAGGAATCGGATCTGCGGGACCTCCCCGCAGCGGCCCCGGAAGCGCGCCTGGAAGCGCTCGACCAGCTGCCGCTCCTCGGACTGGTCGGGCTGCATGTTGAGGACCTGGCCCATGGCGATGGTCAGACCCACGGTCCCCATGAGGCCGGTGAAGGCGATGATCGTGATCGATCTCGACATGTGCCCTTCTTCGGCAGGTGCCGGATCCGGCTGGATGGAGCCGGCCGGAATCGCCTGCCAGCCTGACAGCCGCGGCAGGGCCCGCGTCGTTGCCTCTGCCAGCTTGGCCGGAAGAGCCGCCCATGCTCTGCCACAAACCACTTCTCTTCAACGACTTGGAGATGTCGACCAGGTCGCGGCACATGAGTTGCTCTCCTCGCGCGGATTCGATCCGCCCGGGGCGGAATCCAGCTGCCATGAGCGCCCACCGCATCCTGATCGCCGACGACGACGACTGCCTGAGGGAGACCCTCGGGGAGCTGCTCTCGCGTTTCGGCTTCGGGGTCGTCGAGGCCGAGGACGGGCCCAAGGCCCTGGAGCTGTTCCGCAGGGAGCGACCCTCGCTGTCCATCCTCGACTTCCACATGCCGGGCATGACCGGCCTCGAGGTGCTGCGCGAGCTGCGCCGCTCGCCCTGGAGCTTCGGTCTGCCCGACCGCCGCCCCGAGGGTCGGAGGCTCCTGCCCTCGATCCTGCTCTCGGCCGAGGCCAGCGAGGAGGAGCGGGCCCAGGCCATGGACGAGGGCGCCTTCTGTTTCCTGGACAAGCCGCTGTCGATCGAAGACCTCTTCCTCTCGGTGCGGCGGCTCTACGACACCTTCCTGCCGGGCTCGATCGAGCCGCACCAGGATCACCACGGCATGAGCTTCACGTTCCGCTACGAGAGCGTGGAGCGCTACGAGGACGGGGAGCTCGTCGAGGAGCACCGGACCGAGAGCTTCGCCCTGATCCCGATCGAGGAACTGGACAAGCAGCTGCCGGTCCCGCTCCAGTCGATGCTCGCCCCCGAGCTGCTCGAAGCCCTGCTCCACCTCGACCCGCGGATCGCCCCTCCGATCCCCGAGGAGGAGGACGCGGAGGATCCGTCGGGCGGGCCTGGAGCGGAGCTCGATCGGGGTCGTGACCCCGACGCCGACGCCGATCCCGACGGCGACCGCAACTGAACACAGGGCGCGGCTCGCGCCCGGAACCAAGGACAAGGCGGCTCGCGCCGCCCAAGAGACCCCAGAGAACCACGACCGACTCCCAAGGGATTCCTGAACATGGCCAAGACCAAGTCCAAGACGATCGTTCCCCTCGGCGACCGCATCCTCCTCGAGCGCGTGGAGGCAGAGTCCAAGACCAAGGGCGGCATCCTCCTCCCCGAGACCGCCAAGGAGAAGCCCAAGGAGGGCATCGTCGTCTCCGTCGGCAAGGGCCGCCTCCTCCCTTCCGGCGACGCCGCCGAGATGACCGTCAAGAAGGGCGATCGCGTGATCTTCACCTCCTACGCCGGCACCGAGGTCAAGCTCGACGGCAAGGAGTATCTGATCCTGGCCGAGGACGAGATCCTCGCGATCGTTTCCTGAGCGCCCCCTGTTTCCGAGGAAGCCCAGTTTCCGAGGAACCCTGTTTCCTGAGCGACCCCGCCTCCCGAGCGAACGCCGTTCCTGGAACCTCACCCGTTCCCTGATCGGTCTCCGTCTCCCGGGCGGCAAGCGGTCGATCCCTTTCCCGAATTCCACACCGCATTCCTAGAGCGAACGGAGCCAACACACATGGCCATCAAGCGCATCGCCTACGACCAGGACGCCCGCGAGAAGATCCGCGAGGGCGTCGAGAAGCTCGCCAAGGTCGTCAAGGTCACCCTCGGCCCCCGCGGCCGCAACGTCATCATCGAGAAGTCCTTCGGCAGCCCGACCGTCACCAAGGACGGCGTGACCGTCGCCAAGGAGGTCGAGCTCGAGGACAAGTACGAGAACATGGGCGCCCAGCTGGTCCGCGAGGTCAGCGAGAAGACGTCCAACATCGCCGGTGACGGCACGACCACGGCCACGGTCCTGGCCGAGGCCATCTTCAAGGAGGGCCTCCGCAACGTCGCGGCCGGCGCCAACCCGATCGCGCTCAAGCGCGGCATGGACAAGGCCGTCGCCTCGGTCGTCGAGCACATCGCCAAGTCCTCCAAGAAGCTGGACCTGCGCAACTCGACCGAGATCACCCAGGTCGCCTCGATCGCCGCCAACAACGATCCGGAGATCGGCGCCAAGATCGCCGAGTCCTTCGAGAAGGTCGGCAAGGACGGCGTCATCACGGTCGAGGAGGGCAAGAGCCTCGACACGACCGTCCACACGGTCGACGGCATGCAGTTCGACAAGGGCTACGTCTCCCCGCACTTCGTCTCCAACGTGGAGCGCATGGAGTGCGTCCTCGAGAAGCCCTACATCCTGATCCACGAGAAGAAGATCTCGTCGATCAAGGACATGCTCCCGCTGCTCGAGCAGATCGCCAAGTCCGGCCGCCCGCTGCTGATCCTCGCCGAGGATCTCGAGGGCGAGGCCCTGGCCACGCTGGTCGTCAACAAGCTCCGTGGCACCTTCCAGTGCTGCGCCGTCAAGGCGCCGGGCTTCGGGGACCGTCGCAAGGCCATGCTCGAGGACATCGCCGTCCTGACCGGTGGCACCTGCCTGATGGAGGAGCTCGGCATCCAGCTCGACGGCATCTCGCTCGGCGAGCTCGGCCAGGCCGCCAAGGTCATCGTG
Organism: Epimenia babai; assembly: GCA_011762755.2. NCBI lineage: Eukaryota > Metazoa > Mollusca > Solenogastres > Cavibelonia > Epimeniidae > Epimenia > Epimenia babai. Next base: position 6,791 of record WURV02130426.1, read on the forward strand.
ACCAAGGACGACACGACGATCGTCGAGGGCTCGGGCAAGACCAAGGACATCCAGGCCCGCATCGCCCAGATCCGCGCCGAGATCGAGAACACCAGCTCGGACTACGACGGTGAGAAGCTCCAGGAGCGTCTGGCCAAGCTCTCCGGCGGCGTCGCCCAGATCCATGTCGGCGCGGCCACCGAGTCCGAGATGAAGGAGAAGAAGGCCCGCGTCGAGGACGCCATGCACGCGACCCGTGCGGCCATCGAGGAGGGCATCCTCCCCGGTGGCGGCATCGCCCTGCTGCGCGCCCAGAAGGCCATGGACTCCCTGAAGCTCGAGGGCGACGAGGCCCTGGGCCGTGACATCGTGACCCGCGCCGTCGAGGCTCCGCTGCGCACGATCGCCCACAACGCCGGCGTCGATGGCAACGTCACCGTGCAGAAGGTCAAGGAGTCCAAGGGTGCCAACAGCGGCTACAACGCCGCGACCGACACGGTCGAGGACCTGGTCAAGGCCGGCGTCATCGACCCGGCCAAGGTCACGCGCTCCGCGCTGCAGAACGCCGTCTCGGTGGCCAGCCTGCTGCTGACCACCGACGCCCTGATCTCCGAGGTCCCCGAGCCCAAGCCGGCGATGCCCGGTGGTGGCGACATGGGTGGTATGGGTGGTATGGGCGGTATGGGCGGTATGGGCGGTATGGGCGGTATGGGCGGTATGGGCTTCTGAGCCCGGCCGCCGGCCCCCGCCCCCCGGGGCCAGCCTGCACCTGCCATGTGCTTCCCCCTGCCTGGGGAGAAGAGAAGATCGCGGGAGGCGACCTCTTGCATGGAGGGGGACCGCGGACATGCTCACGGATTCCCGAGGACGAGGTGGTCCCCCTGTGGACCTTTCCTTCGCCAGGTCCTTCGCTCGACCGGGCCCCGCAGCGACCCGGGTCCTCATCGAACTCAGCGCAGGTAGTGGATGCGCATGGCCCGCACGCTGATCGGCGACCAACCGAGGGCCTGCTTCTGGAAGCGCAGCCGCACCCTCAGGCCCTGGATGCCGTCGATCGAGAGGTCACGGACGCTGCCGATCTTCCATCCGGTCTCGGTACCCGGGACGACCTTGCGGCTCTTGGGATCGAGGCGAGCGCCCTGGACCTCGAAGACCAGGGGACCCGAGCCCGCACCCGTGCCGACCCTGGGATCGTCGCTGAGGACCTGGACCTTGCCTGCGATCTGGACCTCGAGCTCGAAGCGCTCGAGATGGGGCATGAACCCGCTCGTGAGGTCGTACCAACGCGTCATGGCCACGGTCGTCGGGTCGTGGTCGATCGAACGGAGCCGGGCCCCGTTGCCCGGACCGGCCGCCGGAACGAGCCCGCTCAGATCCTTGTTCGAGGGTCCCAGGGGCGTCTCGACACGGACGAAGCCCGGACCACCCTTGCCTCCGTGGGAGTCGAGACCGAGGAAGGTCGAAGACAGATGCCCTCCCGTACCGCCGAGGACCGAGACGCGGCCGAGGAGGGAGACCGAGCTTCCGGAGAGGAGGACGAGGCTTCCGCCTCCCCCACCACCGCCCGGGCTTAGGTAGAACGTGGATTCCGCGTACTTGCGCCCCGCCCCACCCTCGGAGAGGAGGGCTCCGCTCGTGGGGACCTGGATGGACCGGCCGGCCCACAGGCAGAGGACACCCCCACCACCCAGGCCGCCGAATGCCGGACTCCAAACGTCCTTGGAGCCGTTGACGTTGCCCAGCGGCTGGCTCGAGCCTCCGCCTCCGCCAGCTCCACCGATCGCGAACAGCGAGGCCGAGGGAAGCTTGGGAAGCTTGTTGAGCATGGTCGTGAGACCGACGGCCTTGCCGCCGACCGAGGGCGGTCCCGAGTCGGAGGCCTTCGGCTTCTCGACGACAACCCGATTGCGAAGGGCCAGGCCACCGGTTCCGTTCCCGCCGAGCCCTGCGCCTCCCCCACCGCCGGCACTGGTCTGCTGGGAGATTAAGCTGGTGTAGGCCGTGTAGGTCACCCTGCCATTGGCACCGGGATGACTCTTGGAGCCCTGGCCCGCAGTGCCCTTGGCTTGATGGGCCAGGGGATGACCGGCCGGGAAGACCTGGTCCTGACCTGCGAGACCGTCGAAGCGAACCTTCGTGATCAGGTTGCTGCCCCCGTCCCCGCCGCGATGCCCACCGGGACCACCCTTCTGTCCGAGATGGTCCGTCACCCCGAACCGGACCGGAGGCTTCTTCTGTCCCGGTCCCGAGACCTCGAGCACGCCTTCGACCAGGGCCGTGCCGCTGACGCGGATCCTCGGTGGCAGATCACCGACGAAGCGCACGCGCTCGTCCTTGCGGACATGCAGATGGGCGAACTCGAAGAGTCCGTTGGTCACGCGGATCGCATGACCGGTCCGCGTGCGGGCCGCCGGGATCCAGATGTCCGAGGCATCGATCAGGAAGACCCGACGTCCTTGGGCATCGACCTCCGAGGTCCAGGTCCCGAGCAGCCTTGCGTCGAAGTCTCCGTGCAGCCCGGAACCACCGAGGAGACCGGCCGAGACCTGCTTGTTGGACCAGGTCGCACCGTCCCGCAGATCGTCGCGGCGGGCGAGGTTGCTGAAGTCCTCCTTGAGGACCTGGAGCCGCCCCTCGGGCCCGACCTTGAGCCCGGCCGAGGACACGAAGACCGGCTTCTGCGCGGTACCGCGGACCGGCACCACCTGGAGGAAGGTCGCCACCAGCATCGGACCCGGCAGCGAGTAGCTCATCGTGAAGTCCCCCCGAGCCGAGGTCAGGAAGGGCAGCACGAGGTCGGGCCGCACGAGGAGCGTGCAGGACCCTCCGGGAAAGGGCGCCTGGACCGGAGCCAGGCCCGCGACCAGGAAGGCCGGCGCCGAGGCCGGCCCCTTCTGCATGTCGAGGGTGACCTTGCCGGCGTCGAAGCGTGCCGCCAGCACGGGACCGCAGCCCTTGCCGTACTGGACGACGGGTCGATGGATGCCCTGGGCGGGGAGGCTGGCGAACAGACAGAACGGGAGCGCGAAGGTCCTTACGACCATTGCGTGTGACATGTGAGGTCTCGGGTCGAGGAAAGCGGGGCTTGGGGCGGGGGCGAACGCAGGTTCGTCCCAGGGTGCTTTCCCCGATCGACGGGAATCCGTCAGGAATCGCCGGGCGCCATTGTCAGAACGCCCGAGGAACCCTGCGCCTCACCGAGACGAGACCGTGAAGCCGAAGCGCCCCTTCTTGGACGCGGTCACGTGGAAGACCGGACCGTAGCCTGGGAGCTCGAAGATGCCCTCGATCTCCAGGCCCTCGTCCACGACCAGGGTCCAGGGGCCCCCACCCCGGTATCGATCCATGACGCTCGGCATGAAGGTCATGGCCTCCTGCAGGGTCCTCGGCTTCCAGTCGCTCAAGGGACGCAGGAGTTGGGTCCTCGGGTCGAAGGGCCGGATCCCGACCGGCTCGGCCGCCACGGCCACCAGGACCTTGCGCGGCGCATCGAACTCGAGCCAGACCCGGATCCCCCCGGCCAGGCTCTCCTCCTCGAGCTTCACCCCGACCGGATCGGCCTCCTCGAGCGAGGTCGGATCCTCGATCCGGGTGCCCCCGCTCTCGGCGGACCTGCTGGCGAGTACGTGCAGGGCGGGCTCGACGGCGAATCTGGGTGGGATCGCCTTCCGCCCCAACCAGCCCTCGGCCACGAAGGCGAACTCGAGCTCCTTGCCCTGCTCGTGGGCCAGCAGGCGGGCGCGCGGGAAGCCGTCGAGTTCGAAGAGCTCCTCGAGGCTCTGCGTGACCATGCCCTCCTTGGTCCATCGCAGGCAGAGTCGTTGGTCCGGCTCCAGCCCGACCGGGAAGACGAAGCGCGAGCCCGTGTCCCAGGTCCGAAGCTCCTGCAGATCTCCCCAACGATCCGCCGGGATCCGCTGCAGGAGGTAGGGCCGCAGGTGCAGCGGAACGTTGACGAGGACCAGCTTCTGGTGCGGGGGCATCGAGGGCAGGACCTCGTCGAGGCTGTCCCGGTCGAGCTGGAAACGCTGGTCCTGGCGATGCAGGAGCTCGCGGTGGAAGCCCAGCTCGCTGGTCAGGGCCGCGAGCAGGAAGGCGACCGCGAAGATCCCCAAGACGCCCAGCAGGCGACGTTCCTGCCGACGCTGCATGCACCATAGGAAGATCGTGCCCCCGAAGAGCAGCAACCAGGGTTGGACCATGCGCAGCGGGGGGAAGTCCTGGACCAGGTCCTCGGTCCCACGAAGTCCGTACGGGACCTCCATCGGATCCACGCCGGTCAGCAGCAGGCTCCCACCGATCCCTCCGACCAGGAAGAGCCCGACCGGCAGGAGGTCCTTCACCTTGCCCAGGCTGCCGAGCCGGATCAGACGCAGGATCGCGAGCACGAGGCCATCGACGATCAACTTCCACGGAAGGCCCTCGGGGCTCTCCCGCACGAACAGTGCGTGCAGCAGACCGAGCACGACGAGCGCAATCTCTCCCCGACGGTCCTCCGGCATCAGGGCCAGAGCGCCCAGGCCGAGCAGCAGCAGGCGAACATAGTGGTCGGTCGCGAGCAGGGTCAGTGGATCGTGCAGGACCCAGGGCCAGGCACCGAGCAAGAAGAGGAACAGCGACAGAGACAGGAGGCTGCAGTGCCGACGCAGGGACCAGGCCATGCCGGCGATGCCGAGGGCGGCCATCACGAGCAGGACGATCCGCGCGAACCCGAGGCGCTGCCAGGCCAGGAAGCGCGCCAGCAGGTCGAGCCCCGGAGGCCCGATCCGATGCTCGGTCCCAGCCAGGAAGAAGCCATCGAGGGGTCGAGGTCCGAGCTCCCGCAGCAGCAGGTAGCTCATGAACAGGAGGATGCTGGCTCCCGCCACCCCCGGCCAGATCGGCACCGCCTCGCTCTCTCGACCTTTCTTCCCGCTCGTTAGCATGGCCGGATCGTAACAGCCCGTTGAAGAATCCCAGAGGCGCCAGCCCATCGTCCTTCACTGCCCATCACAGCTCGAAAGCCTCGACGAATCGGCGGATTCGCCAGCGTATTCGAGCTGTGATGGGACACGAAGACCGACGACCTGACATCCACCGGGATGCTTCCAAGGGCTGCCGAACCGTAGGGAGGGCCAACGAAGGCTTTCCCCCCCGGTCCAGGAACCTGCTCATGCTTCGATCCAGTTCGCATCTCGCCCTCCTCGGGCTCCTCCTCCTCACTCTCCTCGCCGCCCCCTCGGTCCTCACGGCCCAGTCCGCGGACCCGCCGGAGAACGAGGCCAAGGAACCCGCTCCGACCACCGAGGCCAAGACCTCCTTGCCTCCGGCCTTGCGCTACCGGGACCTCGAACGCAAGACCCGGACCCAGGAGCTCGCGGCTCGCTCGACGGCCCGGCTCCGGGATCCGCAGTATTCGATGCACTTCGACCCCGAGGCCGAGGAGGGCGAGGGAGCCTTTCGGTTCCGGCTCGGATTCCAGGTCGTGAAGGAAGGGGACCTCGTGTTCTGCATGCCGGCCTGGCGTCCGGGCAGCTACCAGATCATCGACTACGGACGCTTCGTCGAGGACTTCGAAGCCTCCCACGAGGGGCCGTACGAGGTCGAGAAGGAGGGCAAGAACCTCTGGATCCTCGAGGGGCTGACCAAGGGCAAGCTGGTCCTCGACTACATGCTCCCGGCCAATCGGTACAAGCTGCGCCACCGCAGCCGGAAGGCCGGACCCTGCTACCGCTTCCATGCACCGGGACTCTGGATGCACGAGCTCCGGCACAAGGACCTCGAAGTTCATGTCTCGATCCGTCTTCCCCGAGAATGGCATGTAGCCACGGGCCTGAAGCGCGAGGGGACACGAACGACGAAGGGGTCCTTCAGCTTCTCCGGATTCAAGGCCACGGACTACGACGTCCTGATCGACTGTCCCTTGATGCTCGGGGTCTTCGAGCGCTTCGACTTCCGCCTCGAGGGCAAGCGATACGAGATCGCCCTCTACAACGCGGATCACGACGAGACCGACCGCCAGGAGTTCACAGACCGCATCCGCAGGATCTGCGCCCACTTCCAGACGATGTTCGGAGGCGTGCCCTTCGACCGCTACGCCTTCCTGTTCGCCGTCGGCTTCGGCGGCGGTGGCCTCGAGCACCTCAACTCGACCACGATCACGATCGGCAGCCTCAAGGGCAGCCAACCCGCCAAGAAGAGCTGGACGGATTCGGTCATCTCGCACGAGTTCTTCCACCTCTGGAACGTCAAGCGGCTGCGGCCCGAGGGCCTCGGCCCCTTCGACTACACGGGTCCCAACCGCACGACCGCGCTCTGGTTCTCGGAAGGGGTCACGAGCTACTTCGGCGAGAAGGCCCTGGCCCAGGTCGGCCTGATCGATGCCGAGACCTACTGGACGCACATAGCCCGCAGCTATGGCCGGCTCCGCGGGAATCCCGCCCGCGCCCGCATGTCGATCGCCGAAACCAGCTGGACGGTCTGGGACGGGCCCTACATGCGTCGCCCGGGGACGGTCAGCTACTACCTCAAGGGCGAGTGCCTAGGCCTCCTGCTCGACATCCTGATCCGCCACGAGAGCCAGAACCGAGGCTCGCTCGACGAGGTCATCCGTCGCCTCTACGAGCAGTGCAGCAAGAGCGGCAAGGGCTTCGCCGAGGACGATCTGCGCCGGGTCTGCACCGAGATCGCCGGCAGCTCGCTCTCGACCTTCTTCGATCGCTACGTCTACGGGACCGAGGACCTGCCACTGGGCGAGGTCCTGCCCAAGGGCGGTCTCGAGGTGCAGATCGACCCGGTCGGCAAGAGCAAGCATCGCGTGCGGATCAAGATCGAGGAGGACGAGTCGGCCAAGGGCCTGCCCCTCGAGATCCGCAAGGCCCTGCTCGCGCCACTCCGGAGGCGCTGAGTCCGGGCACCGAGACCTCGAAGGGGTTGGATCCCCCGATCCGCGTCGTCGGGATCTCGGGGTCGATCGGCCCGCGATCCGCGGAGCGGGAGCCCTTCAGCCCCCGATCACCGGGGACATGGCCGGCAGGTGCAGCGGGAGCGTGAACACGAAGCGCGCCCCCCCCAGCTCCTCGGAGGCCTCGCACCAGATCCCGCCGCCCATCCGCTCGACGAGGGTGCGGCAGATCGCAAGTCCGAGCCCGCTGGTCTTCTCGCCGACCGGCACCTCGCCGCCCAGCTGCTGGAAGCGCTCGAAGATCCGGTCCCTCTGCTCCTCGGAGATCCCGGGCCCCTCGTCCTCGACCGAGAGCTGCACTTCGTCCCCGGCCCGCCGCATCGTGACCAGGATGCGGTCGCCGGCCTCGATGAAGCGCGCCGCATTGGCGACCAGATTGATCAGCACCTGGTGAACACGGTCCCGGTCCGCATGCGCCGGCGGCAGATGCTCCTCGATGCGCACCTCGATGCGCTTGCCGTCCCTCCCCAGGGTCGGCCCGAAGAGCCTCCGCAGCAGCAGGCCCTGGTCCTCGAGATCCACGGCCCCGAGCTCGAAGGGCATGGCCCCCGCATCGATGCGCGACAGGTCCAACAGATCGTCGACGAGCCGCGTCATCCGCTCGGCCTCGTGGCGGACGATGTCGAGGAACTCCTGCCGCTCCTCGGGATCGGCCTCCGAGTCGGTCATCAGCAGCTCGGCGAAGGACCGGATCGAGGTCAGCGGCGAACGCAGCTCGTGGGTGATCGAGGAGAAGAGCTCGTCCTGGACCCTGCCGAGGGTCTCCTGGCCCGTGTGGTCCTGGAACATCAGCAGCATCCCGGCCAGCCCCTCGGCTTCGAGGATGGGCCGCAGCTCGAGGCCGTAGGTCCGGCCCCCCAGATGCAACTCCTCGAGGTGGCCGGTGTCTCCCCCCCGCTGCAGGCCCTCGATCAGGTGGGCGACGCGGGAGCGCTCGGCCATCGGAAAGAGCTGGACCAGCTCGCCCGGCAAGCCCGCCCCTTCGGAAGCGAGCCCCTTCGCGGCCGGATTTGCCTGCAGGATCCGTCCCTCGGCATCTGCGAGGAGAATGGCTTCCTCGAAGCCGGCGAGGACCGGAGCCAGGAGTCCGGGCGGGGCCAGGGCGTGGAGAGGTCCGCGGCTCTTCAGCCTGGGAGGATCCACGAGCAGGGAGAGGCCCAGGGCCAGGAAGATCCCTGCGACGAAGGGCAGGGTCCAGGCGAGGAACCCCGCCAGGAGACATAGACTCGCACCGACGATCCTTCCAAAACCGATTTCCTGCCCCAATCGACCTCCCTGGTCCGCTGCCTGACTTCCCGACAACCCTGTTCGACCAGATCCGATTTTTTGGTGAGCCCTTGTTCTGCCCGGATCTGAGACGTCTCGTTCCGGTACGGGATGCTGGGTATCCGGATAGAGAAAAAGGGAGGAGATCTTTCTAGCTTCTTTGAGAGTGGGTCCTTAGCCTGCCGGCGTTCCCCCGGTGACATGGGTGGTTTTCACGATCACCGGAACGGAATTCCTTACCCGCATCCTAGATCGGGCCGGATCCCGCTCTCCGAAGATTCCAGGCACGCAGAGCTCCGGAGCTTGTTGGATCGAGGACTTCCGGAGTCCCGGGGAGCGGGGTGGAGCACCGGTTGGCAGGCGGTGTTCCGTCACCCCGGGAGGGTGATCCGGGAAGCATCAGGCAGGGCTTCCCTCCATCCGGATCACCCTTCCACCTTCACATCCGGAGTTGCCTACTGACTCCATTCCTGCCTCTCGTCGGAGTCCACCCCGGAGTCGCCGACCTCCTGAGCCCGGAGACCCGCAGGCTTTCGGCTGCCCTCTCTCCGATCTCGTCGATCGTTGCCCCGAAGGCCCGCCCCGACGCCAAGGCGGCTTCGGCTCCCCCCCTCGCAGGCTTCAAGCAGGCCCGCCGCAGATCCCGATAGGGCCCGAGGCTGTCCAGAACCTGGGCATGCCGCGACACCGATCCGATGCGCTCTCCGGGGGGAGAGACCACCATGTCCACGCGATCCACGCTCATTCCTCTCGCCTTCCTCGCTTCCCTGACCTGGGGGAGCCTCGGCGCCCAGGATCCTGCCAAGGATCCGGTCGGGACCGAGCCCAGCCCGGAGCCGACGCGGATCGAGGATCCGACGCCGATTCAGGAGCCCGCGGCCGATCCCGACAACCCGAACTCGACCGATCCTGAGCCCGGAACGGGGCAGGAACCCGGCAACGAGCCCGGGACCGGCACGGGCGGCGGCGACGGATCGGCAACCGGTCTCGAGCAAGGCAGCGAGCCTTCCACGGGCGAGGATGCGAACGGCAACTCCGAGGCCCTGGCCGTCACCGAGCCCATCGAAGCCCCCGAGGCCGAGGACCGGATTCGCGGTTCCCTGGCCCCGGCCGCGGCCATGGTCTGGTTGCAGCTGCGCCGGTACGCCGAGGTCTTCTCCGGCAAGGAGGAGGCCCGACTCTCGCAGGCCATGCAGGAGCTGGCCCGCCGGGATGCCGCATTGTTCAGCCGGATCCGAAACCTGTACGAGGGCCTCGAGGCCCACGCCCTTGCCTGGGGCTTCAGCAAGGCCGGCTTCCGAGAGCTCTTCGACGTCGCGGGGGAACTCTCGCTGTTCGAGACGGCCGGTCAGCCTGACTTCCTGCTGGTCCTGCCGCAGGGAGGTCGCACCGAGAGCCTGGAGGCCCTGCTCGACGAGCACTGGAAGACCTGGAATGCCGAGGGCGAGGGTGTGGACCAGGAAGCCCCCCAGGCCTGGGTCGCCCCCAACCCGTTGCCCTACACCAAGCAGCTGCACGTCGGCATCGAAGGGCTCTACCTGATCGTGGCCGGCTCGCCGGCCGCCCTGGACCTGGGCCGCTCGCTCTGCTCCGACCAGGGCGCCGCTCTGGCCTACGACGAGGATTTCCGCCGTCTCTTCGGCGAGCCCCGAACGGGCGAGGAGAGCGGTGCCTGGCTGTCCTTCTTCGCGCGGCCGCGCAAGGCCGGGAGCTTCCTCTCCGAGCTCGAGGGCTGGGGACCGCTCTTCGCCGGCCATGCCGCGATCGGCTTCGAGTCCAACTACGACGGCACGCGCTTCGACGATCGCCTGCTGGTCTCGCGCCACGAGAACAGCCCGCTCGATCGCCTCTACGGAAGCGGCCGCCTCGACCCAGCCTTCGCGCATCGGATCGCCGCCGCGGACGAACGGGCGACGAGCCTCCACCTGGATCCCAAGGGCCTGCTCTCGCTGCGCGGCGACCTGCCGAGCCTGCGGGCACGAACGGCGATGCTCGACGAGCTCGGCAAGGCCCTGGCCAACCTGGGCGAGGGGCGCAGCCTCGGTGATCTCTTCCAGCACATCTCCGGCGACATCGCCCGTCTTCCGGGCGAGGACCGCAGCCAGGACGTATGGGTGCTCGGCCTGATCGACAGCTTCCAGGCCCAGAGCCTGCTCGCCGGTCTCGGCCAGAAGCAGGAGCCCGAGTCGCCGACCGGCTTCGCGACCTGGAGCCTCTCGCTCGGCAAGCAGAGCCTGCACCTGGCCTTCGACGACCACCGCCTCTACGTCACCGAGACCCGGGACCGCCTCGCCCTGGTGCGAAGCGCGATCCAGGCCGTGACCGTGCCCGAGGGGATCCAGAGCCCCGAGCTGGGCAGCGGCCGACTCAGCGTCGCCCGTCAGCTCGAACGCCGCGATCCCGACGGCCTGCTCGGCTTGCGTCCCCTGACGACCTGGTTCGAGGACCCGAGCCTGATGGTCCTGCGCCACGAGCAGGCCCTCGAGTTCGGCCTCAGCGGCTCGACCGGAGCAGCCCCCTGGTCCCTGGTCGTCGTCGACCAGTGGCTGGGTCAGCTCTCGGCCCAGCAGGCCGAGCGCAACCGCGACCTCGCGATGCAGATCGGTGACCGCATCCGCAAGGCCGAGCGAAGCTTCATGCGACTGGCCGAAAAAGACGAGGACGGCGACGGCAAGGGCGAGGCCGGCACCCTGACCGAGCTGATCGAAGCCCGCCGCCTGGCCGAACCGCGCAAGTTCCGCCCCTGGGGCGCCGAGGCCTGGGAGCGCAACGGCTACCGCTACCGCGTCCTGCTGCCCAAGGATCTGCAGCGCCGCGAGGAGAGCTTCTACGTGCTGGCCTGGCCCGTGCGCATGGTCGCCGGGAAGGCCGTGGCCTACGCCTTCGACGCCGAGGGCCGCAGCTACGCCAACGAGTTCGGCAACGGCTTCGACCTCGAGGACGGACCGACGCTCGAGGAGCTGATGGCAGGTGGCGAGTGGGGTGCCCCGATGGCCGCGGGCTGGAAGCAGCTCGGTGAGCCGGCCGGTCCCAAGGCCGCCCAGAGCACGCAGAGCCCGGACGAGACGCCCTCGGTCCTCGAGATCGAGGCCCTCGAGCCCCGTGAGGCCCTGACCCTGCTCGAGCAGGCCTGGGAGGAGCGGCAGGTCGCGACGATCCGCGGCTTCCTCGCCCATGCCCATGCCGACATCCAGGCACGCGCATCCTACTACCTCGGCAACCTCAAGGACCGCGAGAGCGTTCCGACACTGGCCGGCCTGCTCAAGGAGACCCGCCACGTCGGTCTGCGCCGCTCGACGGCCCGTGCCCTCTCGCTGATCCGCGATCCGCGCTCGACGGCCAGCCTGCTCGAAGCCCTCAACGACACCGATGCCCAGGTCCGGCTCTTCGCAGCGACCGCCTTCATCGGCAACCCGGTGCCGGGTGCCTTCGAGGCCCTGCTGCAGCTCGTCGACAGCTACACAGAGGACGAGGCCGGGGACCGCTCCCAGGCCCTGCTGGCCATCCACGACCTCGGCAAGCCCGAGGTGATCCGCGAGCTCGTCGCGGCCAAGGGCGGCGGGGCGCGCTTCCAGCAGACCCTGACCTACGTCTTCCAGGAGCTCTCGCCCGAGTTGGGCGAGGACTCCGAGGGCCAGGTCCTGGTCATGGCGCTCAAGAACGAGAACAAGCTGCTGCGCAAATACGCCTACCAGCGCCTCGGCGAGACCCAGCACAAGCAGGCCCTGCCGGCCCTGCGCGAGAACCTGATGACCGAGGGCGACGGGCTGCGCCCGGTCCTCGAGAACACGATCGCCGCCCTGTCGCCGAGCGATGGCCTGGCCCGCCTCAAGGAGAACGGGCAGGTGCTCTGGACCCGGGGCAAGGACAAGGCGCAGGAGCTCTGGGCCCGCTTCCAGAAGCTGCCCCAGGATCAGCAGTACATGGCCTATGGCGGGGCGGGCTTCTTCGTCCTGGTCTTCGGTCTGCTCTGGATGCGTCGCCGCGCCCGCCGCAAGGCCGCGGCGCGGGACCGCGTGCTCGAACTCGTCGGCCACAGCGAGGACTACGGGCAGGAGGACTACGCCGAGGAGGGCTACGAGGGCGGGTACGAGGAGGTCCACGAGGACGAGGAGACCTACGCCCACGCGGAGGAGGAGCC
>WURV02130537.1:0-19118 GCA_011762755.2 Epimenia babai
AGATGACGACATAGCGGGGAGGTAAGCGACATAGAGATCATATATAGAGCATCTGAAGCACAGCAAACGTCAGAGGGGAAAAGCCCTAACAGAACCACACTGCACAGGCTACCCAGACCCCCATGGGCAATGGGGTTTAAGGCGCTTTCAGCCCGAAAAACGCCACAGTTAGTATACTCGTTAGAGCGGGATTTGAACCAGGGACCCCTGGATTCAAAGTCAAGAGCTCTAACCATTATGCCAGCTGGCCCCTTATCGTTACTTATCCAACGGGTCGTGGAATATTCAGCGGTAAGCTGTAACAATATTTCTTTATTACAAATCTACTTATTGGTGTCAAAAGTACGATTAATAAGCAAAGCATTTATCAACCAATCAGGACACCCGCTTCAGCACACACACACACACACACACACACAGGTTTATCAAGCGTCAGGGCTTACCCCGAAAGGGTGTTGAATGCTGAAATGCATCTGTAGCTCGGTCACTAGAGCAGCACCCCTCGGTCATTCAGAGGTCGTGGGGGGTCAGGTGTCATCAAAGCCAGGGTTCATCCCGTTTGTATTTTCCTCTCGTTATTCACAAACTACCCCCTTTAATGTCGCGTCATTTCGCAGGGCAGCCATTTCCAAGTTATCCCAAAAAGTAGAGGCGGTGGAATACAACGACTTGTGGACACCTTCCAACTTCGGCCTCGATACTACGTCATAACCGCAACACGTGACTTCTACCAAACTCAGGCGACTGCTGCCCACCAAGTTCGACGACTCCGCGTATACGTAATACTTAACGGTCCATTTTGACGAACTATAAACGTGTTTCACCCACGCATGGTGACTATCGACTGAAGAATCCTAATATTGCTCAACGCTACTAAATGCTATGAGATTTTGAATCGTACTGGAATCGTAAATGAGCATAATTAATTTTAATTGAAAGTCTCCATCATTATCCAATATACTTCATTTAAATCAAGTATACTTCACATTTACCAAATATACTTCATCTCATTAAACCACGTTTCAATCAAGTATACCTCATCATTAAAATGTACTTCATTTAAATCAAGTATACTTAACAATTATCGAATATACTTCATCTTAAATATACTACGTTTCAATCAAGTATACTTCATTAACAAATCTCAAGCATACTTCATTTAAACCAAGTATACTTCACAATTATCAAATATACTTCATCTTTATGTATGTTTAGCCTTGATCTTGCACTTCATCTTAATGGAGCAAATTTCTGAAGCAAGTGATATTTGAAAGCATGCGCTCTTTTAGTGGCCATTGTTACTATGTATTAAAAACATGGTCCTTAACTAAAAACATGGTGCCTTACTAAAAACATGGTCCTTAACTGAAAAAATGGTGCTTAACTAAAAACATGGTCCTTAACTAAAAACATGGTCCTTAACTAAAAACATGGTCCTTAGCTAAAAACATGGTCCCTAGCTAAAAACATGGTTCATAACTAAAAACATGGTCCTTAGCTAAAAACATGGTCCCTAGCTAAAAAGGTCCTTAACGAAAAACATGGCCCTTATTTAAAAACTTGGACCCTAACCAAATATTTCACCATCCTTGGTTTCCCTGTTTTACGGTGGCGTGGATGCGTTACCCACTTCACTTTATGTCCAGCTTCACTCTAACGACTTTAGCAAAAACGAAGAACTCGATTTTGAAGCGTTATTTTATTAATTATAAAGTGAATTAAGAGCGATACACACGAATAACGGCTGAGATTGAATAAATGTGTATAAAAAACGTGAGGTAAACGAAAACGTACAAAAATTGGTACAAGAATGCATAGAAGAAACGTACAAAATAAGTACAAGAATGTATACGACATTAAAAACAAGATTGGGTCCAAAACTGGTATAAAAAAAGAGATTGTAATTATTATGCATTCGAATGGATTTATTTTCTGCGCAATTTATCGCGCCATGTGTTCAGAGAAGACTACACTAAAGTATTTCTCGCTGAGTTTGTCCCTCTGCTCATATTGTTCGGCAACTTAGTGATGGATTTTATATCCTCAAAAGATTTCGTGACGTTTCATGTCGTGTTGTTGTTTTATAAGGTGTAGTATAATCGAACTTCTATAAAACAACTTTATAAATCGGGCATTCATATCCCGCACTTTAAAGTCGCTCGCGTAGCTTGGCAAATGACGATTTGAGAGAGCACACAGGGGGGTGGCAGCTCTGTAACAGGCGCCGGTAAGCCACTAACAAATTTTTTTCCCAGTGTATATTAATTTTCGTTGCCACAAAGAAATTTCACCGGTCCTTATTTATGGCTAAGTCGACCAGAGCAATCGGGATAAAGTACCTTATCCAAGGACAACGGAAAAACACAATGGTATTGCCCGGATTCGAACCTTCTTCCACCTTCTGGTTTATAGTCTGGCGCTCTACCACTGAGCTATGGCGTGTGTATAGTGAATGATGCCCTGTTTTACCGTTACATTTCATTATCTATCGCCGATACCAAGCTGCTTGGAACGGCGCGGACACATTCTGCAAGAAATATCCCGCTGTGGGAGTGGTATAAAAGAATCCCCTTACACAAACGGTGTAACTGCATAGATGGTTGTGTTACCACCTCCCACCCACACAATGATTAGCGTACGTAGCATTTATATACTAATGAATGTAAGGTAAAGTGTGGCAAATGTAAAGTGTGGCATTTATATACTTATAAATGTAAAGTGTGGCATTTATATACTTATAAATGTAAAGTGTGGCATTTATATACTTATAAATGTAAGGTAAAGTGTGGCATTTATATATTTATAAATGAGGCATTTTAAAGCCGCTTGCGTAGCTAGGTAGGTCATTAGAGAATGTGACTCTAACAGGTGTCAGGGAGCACCTGATAATTAATTTTACTTTCTAGTGTATACAAATTTGTGTTGCCATAAACAAATTTCAGGCGGAATCTTACTTTTAGCCGAGCTGACCAGAGCAACTTGAGATAAGGTACCTTGGCCACGGACACAATGGGAAAAACTATTTTCTGCCCGTGGTACACGAGCCTTCACTTTCCGGTTTTCTGGTCCGTAGATATTGCGACTGTATACAATAGGCATGAGGAGCAATAAGCAATACGCAACCGGAAAAAAAATTTCCAGGGCGCGAAATTTATGCCGGCACAACATATTTTCTGCCATCACTCACCTATTAGCAGGTTACCCCGACGTGAAATTTGAGTAGGTTTATCAAAAATACCGTGAAGCGCCCTTTGGAAATACAAAGTTACCTGCGTGCCCTGAAATGTCTTTGAAATATTGCACCAAGAATTTCATACCCTCCATCCGCACGGATTTGTTATTTATTCGGTAAAAGCGATTAGCGATTATTGATAGTAACTATCACCCTAGGTAACTATGACCTTAGATGTGATAAGATATAAGGAGGGGTAGAAAGTGACCAATGGCCAACGCGTACTCAACGAATTTCTGAAACAGCGTACACGACCTGGTACACGATCTGTGTCTGTTTAATTAAACGCCCTAATGAATAATTGAGGTCATTAGTTAAAGATAAAACAAACTCGTACATATACATAAAATAAACACAATGAAAATGTCAATCATCACTGTAAGGGGAGGTAACCTTAGAGTTCGATAAATCACAGCATATAGGACACATAAATTTGGAAAAATAGATACACGATTTTTCGAATATGTATAAGCAAAAAAACTACGAAATGTAATCTCTGTAAAAGGAATAAAGCTGAAAATTCTACAAACTGAAAGAAAAATTGAGTATATTTCCTGTTTTTTCGAAAATATTAGAATTACTACACAGAAAGATTCTCCGCTCTCTGGCAGACAAAACGAGTATCATGATTTCTTTTGTAGTAAAGTAAAAACACTATTACTTGTGATATGTACAAGTCTACAACCTAATACGAAGAAATAATAAGCGTGTGAACAGATAAACAAATAAACACTAAATGTACGCGAAAATACGAAAGGAATCAATTAAAAATACAACACAATGAAACGCGACGTTGATTTGGGTAGCCAACCTGGTTCCTTGAATAGCCGGCAAGAATGCACAGAAAAACTCTATAACTCTGATGGGATTCGAACCCACGACCTCTGGATGACCGGTCTCGTGCTCTACCAACTGAGCTACAAAATTAAAGTGGTTGTGGTCGTAATATTTTGGTATCAACTTACTGTCTAAGCTAAGCTGACTCCGGGTTGGTATCACTGCCCCCACAAAGTTAGTCTTAACGTGATGAAGAGGTCGGGTTCACCCGGTGAAACAGCCGACTTTTCGTACATTCACGCCTCCGGTTCTAAATGCCAACGAACAGCGTATGTAGTTTCAGGTAATTCCCCTAAATCTGCGATAGGTGATCGGTGGTCATAGAGAAACGGATGCAACGAGATATCGGGGAGGGACCCGCCGAAACAGACAGTGCCAGCGGCGTCCGACAGACAACCGTGAGAGAGAGACTTCTGTTCAGACACTTCAAGGGCTACTAGATCCATCTGGGCAATTTTTTTCCCCGAGTTTGTATACTGCCGCGAATGGACATCGAGCCATTATGCCGCACCTTCCCCCGTTCGTACGATGAAAACCGAAATATCGCAACCATTTTGTCTAATCTGCGAAACACCGATGATAACAACTATCAGACCGTATAACATTAGCTCAGCTACTGCCGATAATTTTACCGGATAACCTCAGTAAATGGCGTGACTCGGGCATCCTGCGTTCGTCGAAGCCATTTTATCCAGGCATTTCGGACTCTCTGAGGTATTGTATCTCCGCTGAATAGCTGCCATAAACATTTAATACCAAACCGCATTCGAGAACCGCTACTGGCTGCTACCCGTAAGATAAACGGAATTAAACGTACCCCAACTATCCATTAAATCACACATAACTCGATATACACGTATAGTATTCACCGATTAAATACGATTTGGCACGATTTGAGACGTGATTCAATAAAGTGTATAACCAACATCGAATATAATCTCGTCATTAATGATATGGCACAATGAGAAGTTTATAACGCACGAGTACACTGACTACGTGGAAACGTGACCAGAAAAACAAAACCACTCGCAGGTAAACTGACGTCACGTCGCGAACGCAGTATACATCACATTTCAGTGGAAGCACTATTCTACAAATTTAAGACACACCCGTTGAGCACATTGTAAAAAGTAGATGCGTATCAAAAATATATCGAAGTGAGGTCGCGAGTTATTTATATAAACGAAATAAACGTAATAAACGGTTTAATTAACGAGGTAACGTTCGTGACTGTTAAATGCAACGAGCTATTGAAACTATACACACGGAGGGAAGATGATAACATACGTAGTATTAAACATACCGTATATTGACATTTAAAGTATGATGCCCCATGGATAATATACAGACAACCCGTTTAACGTGATATCGTTTAAAGTGACTCGTAATAGCGGTGGTGATAAGGAGGTAGAAATATAGACACACAGAAATAACACCTTATGGTGAATGTGATATTATCAGTCACTGTGATGTTTTTCTATAATCACTTTTATCACGCGTGCCTTGAGCATACAAATTTATTGTAATTTTTGTTCACTTTTCGCTGCAGGCATGAGAAAGCTTGGGGGGGGGTTGTCAGTGGCGAAAAATAGATTGCAAGGTTCGATGAAATTCATTTGAGACACGTGTAGCATGGATGCATTGATGATGGTTGAGGTATTAACTGATGCCTGGCTAAATTGTTTTATTCGGCACGTATTTGGTGAAAATAGTTTTTCATTTAGCAGGACATGTGTTGGATCGGCTGAATACAAGACAGGCCGAAAAAGGCTTTGAATAGAAGATAGGTTGAAAAAGGCTTTCAGCAGAAGATAGGTCGAAAAAGGCTTTCAGCAGAAGATAGGTTGAAAAAACTGTCAATAGATGATAGGTCGAAAGAGGCTGTGAACAGAAGGTAGGTCAAAACTAGCTGTTTATAGCAGATTGTGGTCACTGTCTCAAATATTTTTATGATGCCTTGAAAATCACGATAATAAAGAAGTTTACACGGTAAGTATTTTACGTAATAGCAACTATTAAAATCAGAATTGACACGATCGCGGTACTCTTTAAATTTGGACGGAACATACATGATAATAATATGCTGTTTACTATTGGTGCTGCATGATTGATTGCTTGTTCAACAATGACGACATTTTACAATATTCGAACAACCATTTGAGATAGCCATTGTGGTTAAATACATTGGACGGTGTATGAGAAATGGAAGGAAATTGTTCAAAGAGGTCAAAGAGATCAGTAAGTTTCAATCGTACTCAATAATTATTTATTACTTGCGGGAGATACTCTATTCTGGTTCGGAGAGTTGCGGTTCTTGGCACAATCTTTAGGAGACGAAGCGTAATGCAGGTTGTTGGAATTACAATCGAATTCTTCGGTGACGTGGTTGTCGTCACTATTAGCAACGCGATTCCAAATATCTCGATACGCAGTTGCTCTGTTAGAATCGTCGCCGAATTGAGCGTGGTTATCTCCTCTTGGTATTGCCTTGGGAGATTCCGATTCACTCGACTCGCCATCATCGTCGCTGTCGCTAGATTCAATAACACTGTTCCCATTCCTGGAATTTTCCGCTGCAGTATCAGAAGTTTCATCGTGATACGGGAATTTTCCGTCATCTTTATCCAATGGAAAATCCCCAAAATCTTCCACGTCGCTGCGTATAAAGTTCCCGTTTGCGATTTCACACAAATTAACCGGCTTACTTTTAGCAAAATTCAATTTGACCACGAGTTTTCCTCCGTAAGAGTCGACGTCTTCTTTGAACCGTTTAATTGGCGATGTATCGTTTGAGGTAATTTTCCGTTTGACGCCCGGTGTTTTTCCGTGGTAGTTGATCGACCTACGCAGGCTTCGCGTCTGGTTTGCTGGTATGATAGCAGCTCCCGGCAAATCTCTTTTGGAGAAATCGAATAAATCAACATCCAACAAAATGGAGTTTTCCGCGAAATATCTCACTAGGTGGCTTTTCGAACGGAATTTTTTCCCTTCCGGACTGTAAATGAAAGTTGTGACATCATGTTATTTACATGTATATTGATAGCAAGAAACGATACGCATTATAAAAATGTTTGAAGCTGACATTCACAGTATCAAGTTTGTTCTGATATAAGCCAACTTAATATGAAAGCCTTATTGGCCATCTTGACCATCCGTGTAATTCCTATGAAATATACTATAATTTTCACGTATGGCAACATAAGGAAGGCAACAATAGAACATTTGCAATATTAGGTAAATATTAAATAGTAAAATACAACCCCAGTTGGTTGGAAAAGGGCCGATTACAAGCAAATCATTGTGTAGGCCATTCTGGCCCTCTACAATATTAGGATATGTGGTTAATATAATAAACGGATAAGCCCCACCCATAAGGGGGTAGGGAGGGGGGAAAAACGGCATGAGAAACCAGCGAATCTGGGCAGATGGTCGATCTGTACGCAATCACACCACTGGTTCTGCCTCCACAGAGCCTACATGTTTATGTCAATCATCTGTTTATTCTGTTATAGTTGATTATCATAGACAATGACATACCGAGATAGGGGGCGGGTGAGCGCCATAAAAACCATTCGTAAAGCATTCAAAAGACACCCATCAGTTGGAAAAAGGCCTTACGTAATCACACAGCAAGGGCCACCCAGCCCGCCGCGGCGTGCGGACACTGATTCAAGAGCACAATTAAACTTGTAATAAGCCGCAATGGATATCGAATAAACTCTTTCACCAGCTTCTAGTTCAATAGATAGATTCATTCAACCAATAGAACGCTACTCAGAATGCGAAACAAAAACCATTATCAAATAGAACACAAAGGCTCCAAGACTCCAGTTACTTCAGTAATTACTGAAGTCATTTCTGAATTTTTCAAGACTCCAGTTACTTCAGTAATTACTGAAGTCATTTCTGAATTGTTCAAGACTCCAGTTACTTCAGTAATTACTGAAGTCATTTCTGAATTGTTCAAGACTCCAGTTACTTAAGTAATTACTGAAGTGATTTCTGAATTGTTCAAGACTCCAGTTAGTTTAGTAATTACTGAAGTCATTTCTGAATTGTTCAAGACTCCAGTTACTTCAGTAATTACTGAAGTCTTTTCTGAATTGTTCAAGACTCCAGTTACTTCAGTAATTACTGAAGCCTTTTCTGAATTGTTCAAGACTCCAGTTACTTCAGTAATTACTGAAGTTATTTCTGAATTGTTCAAGACTCCAGTTAGTTCAGTAATTACTGAAGTCACTTCTGAATGGTCAAGAAAAGCGATTATATCGGATTCGCGTGGTTAGAAACTGTATCAACGAGGTGATACGGACATACACCGATGGCGATACTGACCGCGCCAGGGCACTGACCGCCAATACACCAACCTTGATAACTAAACTGACGCACTGAAACAGCGCAGCGTACCTGTAGTAACAGCACAGCGTACCTGTAGTAATACACGTCGCACCGCCCGGCTGTCTGCCCGCTCTGTCGCTGGACGAACCTCCTGGTCCACCCCGCGTAGCAGGACTGCTCCGGATGACCCGCGCCAACATCAGTCGACGCTCCACGCCCACGCTGAGCAGTCTCTCCCTCGAACGCGGTTCCCTCGCTGTCATCAACGTAACTCCTCGCCCCACAAAAATCATCCGAACGACCCTCGTCGTTTCTCCGATCACCGTCTTCCGATACGTCATCCGAAACAATCATCATGGACTCATCCAAATCACTTTCGCCGTCATCAACTTCATCTTGCTCCTCTTGTCTCGGCCCCTTGCCGCGCACCTCTACCGTTTTGACCGCACCATACGCGTCAATACCATCATTCATCCCATCAACCGATCCAACACCCCGCTCGTTTTGTCTAACCACACCCTCGACTGGCGATACGCTCAACGTTTCGACCGCATCATATGCCCCGATACCATCTTTCATCCCATCAACCGATCCAACACCCCGCTCGTTTTGTCTAACCTCACCCTCGTCTGGCGATACTCTCATCGACCGAATCACCCCTTCAGAAATCTCCAACGTCTCAATGGACTCTAACCCTTCCGTTTCACGAACCTCACAAGGCATCTTTCTCGCTCCATTTTCGCGACCTATTCGCGACCTTGCCAACGCCGCCGTCTCCTTCAATTCCACTTCTCTAAATCGAGCAAAATTCTCAACATATTCCTGCAAGCTCCTCACGTGTCCATGTACGTTAGTTACCCGAACATTGCTAAAGTCTCCAGCCTCCGAAGCGACGACTCGTGGCCCGATATCTTCCAAAAGCCCGCGATCGTTATCGCTGGATGTTCGGCTGAATTCTTCTAAATTTGAACAATTAGCGATGATGCTCTTCTCCAGACGAGTCCCCTGAGACAGTATATACCGCAACATCTTGGCTTTTGATCGGAATTTCATCCCAGATGGGCTGCAAGACAGTAAGAGAGGGGATTAAAGAAGCTTTACTCAGTACTCATTCTGGTTTTAAAGCAAAATTTACGTGTGATACATGTTTCGAGAAAGTGTGAAATTGTTGGAATGGTTCGAGATTTTAACAGAAAAATGCCGCGGGCAAGTTGAAAATTTGTTCTTTCGAGTTTACGGGTGGGAGAACAAGAGCACCCAAAAGTTATAGACAGAGAAATCATTTATTTCAATACGTGATTTGAACAATTTTTCAAAATTCTATATTGCCAAAAAATCCAATTGTGAGCTAATGTTAATTAGGGTAACCACTTGCCGGCTCAACGCCCACGTTTCAGATCAAGAAGAGTTGGCAGAGGGATATAAAATGTATAAAAGATTGAGTCACAGAAATTTTTTTAAGTATACACCTCACCTGCAGTAGAAGATTGATTCACAGAAATTTTTTTAAGTATACATCTCACCTGTAGTAGAAGATTGGGTCACAGAAATCCTTCTAAGTATACACCTCACCTGTAGTAGAAGATTGAGTCACAGAAATTTTTTTAGGTATACATCTCACCTGTAGTAGTAAATGTCCTTGAAACCCGCTTTCTGTCCAGACTTACGCATTACTTCCCGTTTTGTCCACCCCAGTAATGTCTCTCCATCAATTTCAACTTTCATCAAAGACAAATTCAACGGCGAGCGACAAAACGACAAATCGAGCGGTTCGATATTTTCGCACGATAAATTCAACACCGTCTTGTTTCTTTCTGAAGCAGCATTATCTGAGTGATACGGTCCATTGATGCGAGTCACGCAATCATCAAAATAGTTCTCTCGTCCCAGCATAGTTCGTCCGTTATATACAACAGCCATGGTTCTTGTATAGCATATTACATACCCCCCGACACGACACTTTGGTTTGCCTGTTATATTAAAAATAAATTAAACAAATTACTCATTGAAGGAAAATAAAATATAAGGGTATAATATATTTTAAATGTAACAAGTTATTACGGAAAATTATTACTGCAAATAATTCTTAATCATATATTTATACGCACACAACAATTATTTATGAATAATAAACATGGTGGTTTCACAACCTGTGGCGGGAATAGATGATGTGCAACTGAGTGGCCAGACTAGGTGCTTGATACTAGGATAATTTTCCCACAATATAATAAGAGTCTATGTTGAGATAGTCAGTCGAGCGTAGCTTAGTAGAGGAACGATGACGACCCAGAGAAGTGGTTAGCCTCAGACGTTTGAAACAATTTTGTACGTAAAAAATTTATGTGATACGCGAAAAACATATACAGTCGCAAAGAGAATTATTCATTTTTTATCTTAAGATAAAAGGATTATGGGGAGATAATTCCAAAACTAACTTGTTGATTTTTGTTCGCTGAAGTCAATTCTAACCATTTTAATAACTGTGTGCAATATAATTTGTACTAAAATACTTACATATGCTTCATTTACAGGTTACACCCACATATTACATCCGCGGCTATACAACAAAACATATTTCATTGTTCAAATACTTATTAAAGAACTTGTAATAAAAACTTTTGTAACTTTTGACAAAGCGGAAAACTCATTGTTTTAACGAGCACCAGTTAAGTCTCTCCTATACAAATTCGTACCAAAAACAAAAGAGAGTTTTATTTATTTATTTATTTATTTTATTCAACACAATATAATTTGACAACACAATTTTTAAAAAAATCCTAATGTAATCACTGAAATGAATAAATATACACTATGATATAAAGACAGTAGTTGCATTTACATACATCATTTACATAAAAATGATTGTGAGTCCAATAAATTATAAGCCTTGAAGGGAGGTGCCAGAAGTTTAACCTTATCGAGGGCACCCCCTATTACATGTTAGCGACAACAGGAAAGGACATAATTAAGAAATAATAATTTTCAATATCCTAAAAATTTATCACGACAAATTTTTAAAAGGTTAAGTAAAATTGGTTATTGTGAAGATCTGAATAAAAAACCTAGAATATTTATGATAAACAATACGATAAAATAGGGAGATCTGTATGTATGGTGAAATAAATAGGATACAATAAAAACCAAAACAAAAAATACTATTATATTGTGTGCACACAATAAATAAGTAGTAAGGCAGTATTATGTACATGCAATATAGACAATTACTACAGTAGCAGAAACCGCATAAATAACCTAAGACACATCATTAACTCATTAACATTATATAGGAAGACATTGTAGAGGCTGTTTATCATGTAATTATAAAAATAATAAATAATCGAAACACTTACTAAATATACAAACATAAAGCACCTAAATTTATAATCAAAACACAAACTATATATATAACTACATATATCTGGTCGTAACCAAATTACCTCCAGTGGATCATGGTTACGGAACAAAAATTCATATCTGAATATATATATCTATATATATCTATATATATAATATAAAAGAACATTTCAACTTATCACTCCATTTTGTAACCAAAAACCAAAACCACTTTACTCAAGACCGCCTGCCTAAGGGTCATTGTGTTCGCATGCTACTGTTTAACTACAAATTCGTTTGAAGGCAGAAAGAATAACAATGCCGCACCCCTGGAGTCGATTTTCGCAAGAAATTCCCGGCAACGAATGAATTGAACGTAACTAAACAAGTCTCGCAACGGATTGCATTCTCGCGGATGTTCCTCTTCGGGTGCTGAACAGTATATAGTATCTTTCGTGTTCAAATTCGGTAAATTTTTCATTATTTATTTATACCTGAATGATTCAGGCAGAAACTAACATGTTTCCCTTATATATGCAATCATGGGCGTATGAATTATTGTAGATAAAAGGGCCTACGCGTATCTTACGGAGTACAATACATCAGGTTATAGAAAGTTTTACTCATGTAGTGTGTTCGAAGTCTTATTAGCTTTTATTGTTACAGTACACTTAAGTCATTTATATATTATTTTATGTAATAATTATCATGCCGGCAATATGATGTCGCATTAGCAACTATTAAAACTTAAGTCTTACTCATGTAGTGTGTTTGAAGTTCTATTAGCATATTGCTACAGTACACTTAAGTCATATATATATCATTTAATGTAATAATCATTACCCCGACAATATGTCGTCGCATTAGCAACTACCGGTAACTTCACTTTTTATATTCCTCTATCTATCTTGATTCATTTTTTTCGAACTAACACATACAATTGGTTTTAAGTGACGTTACACTCTCCTCTTCGGATCTTGCAAACGTCACCAGCAGGTCGTATCAAAAAAGAATTTCCTGTGTCAAATTATAATATTGCATAGGCTGTAGTCAGTCATGAATTTGTTCCATATTTTTGAATAAAGCGTAAAACATTCTGAAGAAGAGTTTTTCGTGACGCTTATGGTGGGATTTATATATTGAATGATGTTAGCTATATCATTCTTTTGGATATTTTGGATCTTGAAATTTACAAGATTTTTTCGAATCACTATTTAACATTAAGCCCTACGTTTCCCATGATACTTGCTGCAACATACTTAGCTATGTTTTAATATGGTATGTTTATATTATATATATATATATATATATATATAATTGTCACGTCGGCAAGAGGTCCCTTGATTTCCCCAGGGTTACCGCGGATTCTATGGGATATGAAAAAGTTTCAAGTAAAAGATATTGTATCGATTTGGTCTAAGATTGTAGTCTCTATGCAAAACCTGTGATCAATAAAACCCCATCCTCCATATGAAATGCGCTGCTTTAAATTTTGTCTAGGTGCCGTTAATAATGTTAACGTTTTCCAAATCTATGAAAACAAATGTAGATACGTAAACCGAATGAGTCACGCAATACATAGTATATATTCAAATGTATGTATGTAAATTGGCCTATGTTGACGCTGATTTATGTAGGTATGAATATCTAATATTAACAACCCAGAATGTACGTTTTGCAATGTTTTCATTCAAACCACATTATATACTGCTCAATATGAACTTAATGTGAATCATTACAGAGCATCTGTGCCGGCAAAGATTCAGTTACTAAAGTCTCGCGCTACCTTTACGTCTACGCGAAAATAATTTTACCTTATTTTAGGCTCATTATATACTACTCAAAATTTCTTAAGGATCACTCCATATAATATAAGATCATACACTAAAATATATGTAACCTAAAGTATAAAGAGCAACACCGTTTATATAGACTAACAGGTTTATGGATCACAAGCTTTCGCATAAACATGAAGGATAGTGACTATAAATTAGGCTAACATAGCTACCCACCCCTATACTTACAAATATAAGAAGAATACATTTTGTTATGTCCTACTTGGGGAGTACTGCAATACCTAGTGGCGGTTTTACACTTGTACAATATATATCCGGTGATGACAACTCTGAATTGTGAAGAATTAAATGTAAATATGTAACACAATGTGAAGTAAGAACACGCATCAGAACTGTGCAGTAAGTCTTTTGTGTAAGCACGAGTAAAAAAGGGGTCTGAGTTTGGACTTGATGATGTTAAAAGTGGGGGATATTTCGAGGT
Source organism: Epimenia babai (assembly GCA_011762755.2). Lineage (NCBI taxonomy): Eukaryota > Metazoa > Mollusca > Solenogastres > Cavibelonia > Epimeniidae > Epimenia > Epimenia babai. Next base: position 14,018 of record WURV02130537.1, read on the forward strand.
CAAGAGGGAGAGCATTAAAGAGTAGAGCGGAGTTGAAGGTAAAAGTACGATCGCCGAGGTGTAGTCGCTTAGTTCTTGGGGCAACGAGATTAACCGTTTTCGACTGCCTTGTGTTTCGGGCGGAATCATGAATGACTATGAGAGAGCTGAGATACCTTGGCGCAGTGAGATTAAGACGTTTGTAGGTAAGAACAAGTGTTTTAAACTATATGCGCTGTTCCACAGAAAGCCAATGAAAGGACATCAGGGCGGGAGTGATATGTTGAGAGCAAGGAGTGTAAGTTAGAATCAAGCTGCACTCTTTTGGAGCTTCTGGAGTCGTTGAATGTCACAGGCTTGAAAGCTAGTCAGAAGGGAATTGCAGTTGTCGATTCGGGCAGATACAAAAGCGTGAACGAGCGTTTGGCAGAGGGTTGAGTTTAGATATATTGAAAAAGACGAGATATTTTTTAGATCTTGTTAGCCAGATTTAATGACGTTGATGTTGTGGTTTCTAAGGTCAAGTGAGGGTCGAATGTGACACCTAGGTAACAGGTAGTAGCAGAAAGAGTTATGACAGTATTATCTGGAAAAATGGAAATTCTCTGTAGTGGTGCACAACGGAAGGGCGAGGAGATTAATAAGAGTCAAGTCTTGTCAGAATTAAGTTGTAGTTTATTTCTCAGCAGCCACTGAGAAATGTCTTGAAGGCAGTCTGAAATTAGTGTGAGCTTGGTTAAAACTTCTGTTGAGTTATCATTTCAGTACGAATGTAATTTATTTGCAGGAAAGCGTGCATCTTGTTGACGAGTGAAGAGTACATGTTTCACATGTCGACCACTTAAGGCTATAGTAAGCCAAGCCCATACAAGAGTACCAACGTTTTACTGCACATTTTGCACAGTTTGTAAATTTGACTTGGATTGTTCACACTGAATTTCTAACATTGACAAGTAGTGTTTTAGTGGTTGGTAGGTGTACCTCTGTCTATGAGAATGCCTCAAAAATGACAATCGTCGCCATTTGACGTGCAAAGATCTGAATAGAGGAATAGGCAAGATCGAGGCTGGCATGTCCCAGCGACATGTGGCTCAGGAGTCGGTTGGGTGTGTTACAGAGTGTCTTCTCTCGTGCATGGAATCGCTCTAAGGCTACTGGTACAGCCAACACACGATATGGTACAGGAGGGCCCAGAGTTACGACCCCATGCGGCACCCATACATCACCCTCTCCGCTGTAAGACACCGCGAATGGGAAATACCGTGTGAAACAAAAACAGACGAGTTTAGGTCGCAGCATGACCGTTCGCAAAGTGAAAAATAACTAATTGTCGTTATGTTAGTGCCCGAATGAAGAAAAGTATCGCAGGAGATTTACAAAACGTTATTAGAGTGTAAACATTAATGTGAGATTTGCAATATGTTCCTTTTATCACATGGCACGGTACGCGTCGGTACCAGTTACTCCGTCTCACATTATCTCGAGAGATAAATGAACAAAACACCAAAGGATCATGACAAGGCTAGAGAATACGACAATCATAACATGAATTGTATTATATGGAAAGCAATTTTAAAAACGTATACAAAAAACAGAAAGAAATATTTACCTAAGTTTATGCCTACTCCGTGATACGTACACGGTTGAAAAACTAGATATTCCATGATGTGCCTGAAAAACGAAAAACTCGGCGTATTTATTTTTCTGTTAATAGAGTTAGGTAGACTACAGTTCATGGTCAGGAATAGCTAGTTTAATACTCCACGCTATTAAAGCGTTCAAAAAGGGCAAATTTACTGGAATGGGCATCGTCATCCGAATCTGTTCGAGGTTATTAATTCATTTCAATGCGAGGAGGCCGTATCGAGGGTGTCACTAGTGCAGGTTAATAACGGCAAAAATGTCTACAAAGGGCATAAGGTATACACTGACATCGACGAAAAACTCGAAAAATATGCGTTAGAATATATGTATTGTGAGAGAGATATGTGCTCTTATTTGAGAATTTGTGGATTTTTGTTTGATTTTAAGGACAAATCGGCCGAGTAATGTGTATTTCATCATATAAATAAATGAATCGATTTATTACATACACCTTTTTTCACCTCTTTGAATACTGACGCGCTACTCCAAATATTTCTAGCAGCTGACGCACTATTGCAGAGGTATACACGTCAACTACTAGCTAGTTAGCAGTTGACGCGCGTTTTCGGGTCCGGCGGTATCCCATTGTTTAGCCGGTTAGTGGTTGAAGCGCGTTTTCGGGTCCGGCGGTATCCCATTGTTTAGCCGGCTAGCGCTTGCCGCACGATTTCAGGCCCATTGTTCTCGGAGCTTACTCAACGACCCGGCTAGCAGTTGACGTATAATCCTATTGCGTAACTTACGATGGTGAGAGGAGTGTGGTTGTTCTGGTCCCGATGTAGGAGAAAAACGCCGTCTTCGCTGGTGAAGGTCTCCCAATCTTTTGCATTCACAGTTCTTGTATGTATACATTTGAACTAAAAACCGAAATTCAGCCAGAATGAAATGGAACAGAACTTAAATGATTTAAATACACATAGTTGAAACTAGTAAAAGCTAGAGCGGACTTCTCGACATATCGTTTTCATGTTTGTCATATTTCACATGTGGGATCTTTTCACAATATTTGGAGGAATTATTTATTAATCGGGATTCCTACATATAGGTGAGAGGTGGTGGTTTACAGGAAGCGCTGAGATAATGCAGTTGATATCCGAAACACTCTGACATCTATATCACTCGAGATTTTAGATTGATGCCCAAAATGCTTACAAGAACTTCGAGGCCTCACGCAATTGCGTGAATAGATAACATTTGCATATCGCGCCATATAGTGTACTAAAACAATGGATTGGTTGAAGTTCGTTGATTGGCTAAATTGCACTCTTTAGTGATGAGGCAGCAGACGACATTTCCACGTGGTAGCCAATTTGTAAACAAACTCATGCGTTCGCATCCAATACCGCGTGATATCTTTCGAGCAATGAAATTGCAGCTTTACCTTGCCACAACAAAGGAAAAATGACGTGGGAGGCGACCTACAGATAATCCTGATCTCTCACGTTGTTATAATATAAGGATCCATTGGTTTATCTCTCGAGAAACTGTGAAACTTAGCGGCTGGTACACTCGGCTGATTTCGACGTTTCTTGCCTCGTTATGAATTTTGGACATACGGCAAATCTCCCACAAGTAATTGTCCGCTGGTGAACATCAGCGGTGCCATTCCAGTTTCGGAACGTATCATCACAAGTTCAATCACGATATGGTTATGTTGAGACTTTTCTTTGTCTGTTTTTGTTTCACGCGGATATTCGGCACCGCCCTTTATGATGCCAAAGATCCGATTTCTTCAGGTAAACAAATAATATCGCTAATTTAATGTACTACGCGCCACAAAATGATGAGTTTTAATTGCGTAGTATAGTGAATGTAAAACAATGTAGTTAAAAAAGGATATACACGGCCTACAATAATTTTAATAAATTTTATACGTTAGAATGTAAACCGAAAGTAAGTTATAAATTATATACACGGCCTACGCATAATTAAATTTATTTATATTGCCATATTTTTTATTTTTCATTATATTATTTGTCTCTCTTTATATACTCTTACAGGTTTTCTTGTTGATTTTAGGGTTTTTAATCGTGTAACCTGTAAACAACGTTATAGCGTTTTGATTGGATAGTTTAGGTGGTGTATAATTTTTTAGCATTACGTAGCCCATCGAGCCCACATGAGTGACAATTCACGAACCGTTATATACTAGACCATCTTGGTCAAAACATCTCTCAGTGGCTTGGCTAGAGAAAACAAGTACGCGAAATTGCTAAAGTAAAACTAAATACACGCACCTCACGTAAGACTAGCTCCAAGCTTTTGCAATGGATGGAGAAACACGGATCAGCAGATCAGCACCACTCGGCAAAAACAGGAAGAATGTCACATTTTACTCATTGTAAAGAGCGTACACTGTGAAATTAGACTACACAGACTTTCATTTAGTGTGCGGAAAAGATCGTACTAAGCATTGAGTTTGGATGTGATGAGATATTCTATCAGCAAAACTCTACTTCCTTCTCCATTCGATGCTTTATATGTGTGCATATTAACACACGGTTGACTAAAATGTCTCTCTCGATGGGGCCATCGTGCGTTGTTGAAGAACTGATAGAGGCATGACACGTGGCATCCTAAGAACACCTTATAACATGGAAATCAAAAGTAACACCATTTAGAATGAAAAAACGGTCTATAAATTGTCACAAGCTTCTTAGTACCTATTATACAATCTAGGTAGCTAACCCAGTAACGTGCATCACTGAATCTCAATCTTCTAGAATGTCTACAGTTTATAAAATAAACACAAAGCAACCTATATCTGTGGTGACATAAATATCGTTTTGTAGAAATGCAAGAGTCACTGTCAATCGTAACGTTTTGGGGATTAAATTTTAAATCTAGGAATTGATCCCTTTAATTGATAGGCTCACAAGAATAACAAGTCACAGTGCCACGTTATAGAAATATATATTTAGAAATGAAATAGTCACTTCCGTTAAATCGGGTGATATTCATCAATGACATATCGGACCATTCGCCAATTTTTGTACTGTGCAACACCCTACAATAATACCAAAAATAGGTTTATTTAAAAACGATAGATGAACAATGAATCGACTGGTAACTTAAAAATTACTTGTGAAATACCGATTGGTCAATTTTCTTCGATGAATATGATGGTAATAATGCATATAAAAATGTATCATTAAATTTTCCTCGTTGTTTGATAAACATTATGCTGTAAAATGTAACTCAATCCACGTATGTCTGATTCTACGATTTGAAACAAGTCCCCCATCCCATCCTCAAAAATAAATCACATTGTTAATGATAATGCAATCCATCGTTCAATGCCAAGAATTCCTAAAAAGATTTATTTATTTGACATTTCAACATATAACACATATTACAATATATATCCGCAAATGAAACTTAATATCTAAATATATGCAAAACACTATATACAGAGTAATACTTGGATGAATGTAATACAGTTACTATTGTGTTATACAATATAATTAGTTATCACACG
>WURV02130648.1:0-19116 GCA_011762755.2 Epimenia babai
ATCATCATTATCATCATTATCATCATTATCATCATTATCATCATTATCATCATTATCATCATTATCATCATTATCATTATTATTATTATTATTATTATTATTATTATTATTATTATTACGTTCCCGCGCATCTATTTGCGGCTTAAGACTGCAAAAACTAAATATGGTGCAGCTGGCATTCTACATTGTGTTCAAAAAAAAACAATCCCCAGACAACATGCACTAACCTACCCACATTCATTTGATATTAAAACAAAAGGAAATTCATCTTGTAATTTGTGCTTTTGACATGAAATAGTTCTGTTAGAAATATCAGAATCTGCGGGTATCACAATGGCAGATAGGCCGAACGGGTATAGGTGTAATCAGACGAGGAAAACCGTGGGAAACATCGAAGAGGCGCAGTTACTAAAGCCTGAAAGTCAATCCATAGTTTAACTGCAGAAGTGAACACTTCCCGAATTTGGTGCTGCTGCTAGATTGGAAAAAAATATTGGAGGCACGATTATGGTATATAAAACTGATACGGGAAAATTTGCATGAGGTTATAAATTATAGCTGGCCTGGTTCATTAAACAAACAGTAGCAACAGATTTACGCAGAGTGGTGAATTTTTTAACAAATTGTGTATGCCAGTGTCAGGTGTATTAATTGTTGTTTACTTACAGCCAGTTCTATTACGATAAATTTAAAAATAATGTTATACCCATATTTATTCTGGATTTTTTTTCCGAACACTGTGTACTTGATTCGAATATTGATTTGTCACAGACCTAGTGAAAGGTATTTGATTTAAAGTACACTAATAGCATTGCTGTCTAACACACTTTACATCATAAAATACTCTAATTGAGAAAAATGGATATGGCCTAAGGAACTTCAGAAAATACACACATACTAATTAACACTAAAAAGTAATGAACAGTAGATATACAGTCCAGTACAAATATATTTCAGTACAATACATACAGTAGAAATATCATCGATGAACGACTTGAGATTAGGGTGATTTTTGTTATTTCAAGAGAATCGACAACCCCATTGTTGGCTGCTCACACCGTTATGTTCAAAGTTATTTTAGTAAATGAAGGAGATGCATACAAATTTGGTTCCTGCATCGTGTCTGGAGGGTGCCAATTGTCAATAATCTATGTACTAAAATATCTGATCATATACGGATGACTGAATGTATGAACATACTAAAATTTAGGTAGTTATTTGTAAAGGCTATGAATTTTTTAAGGTTCAATACTCTTCGCCAATCCACTTTTTCTATCATTATTTATCCCAATTATTTATCGCAATTATTTATCCCAGTTATTTATCGCAATTATTTATCCCAGTTATATATCCCAATTATTTATCCCAGTTATTTATCCCCGATTGCTGGAGTATACCTTTCTCTAAATGGGTAGGTATATACGAAAGCCCATATTAACTGATACTTGCGGACTTTAAATGTGGTACTTTATGACAAGCTCGAGATAGAGGATTGCTTTACCATGGTGGCAGAGAATGCGGTGCTTTATATATTTTTACTGGAAAAGTTAAACCCTACCCTATACATTTTTTCACAGGGTATATAAACTTACAATGTCTCGCATATCAGTGTTAATGTGCATGAGACATTACTAGCCATGCTTTTAGGTCACAAATTGTGAAGCCTTAACATGTAACAGTTCATGGCTGGGCACGAAAAAATATCAAAATGTCAGCCTGCAATTTCCCAAGTCAGTTTTGCTCTATGCATAATAACTCAACTCAGTGTGTTATTCTCACACCATCTTCATTCTAAAGTGTGTATTATCGACTATGGCTCGCAGAGAAATTTTGATAGGACAAAGATTGTGAATAATACGGATAAAAGACACTGGCATGTCTAACTGTGCAATCAGTCGTGAGTTGGGCTATGATCACCGTGTCATTGATAGACTCATCACCGAGTATAGAGAGACTGGTGACGCATAAAATCATACAAGATCCGGGAGACCCAAGCAAACGAACGAAGGTGATGACACCTCGGAAGACTTGTGCGAAGATGTCGTTTTGCCACTAGTAATGCCTTATGAGGAATATTGAGGATACACGGTTCAATCTCTACAAGAATTGTACTCAATCGACTGCGGAATTTCAATTGTGCCAGACGCCAGTATGAAGAATTCAACTAAAGTTGCTTCAGAACTGGACGAAAGGAAGGGTGTAGTGGTGTATGCACGGGCAACACTGGAACCTGCAGACATGGCGAAAGGTTCATGTCCCAGTCCAGGGTCGTTGTCATCTGCATGCAAATGAGCATAGAATTCGAGTGTGGAGGCAATGTAAAGTAGCATTCTTACAAAAGAACATTAATGAACATGTTCGAGTTCGCGGAGGGATCATAATGATCTGGGGTTTTTACTGTAAGACGTTCAGGCAATTTGAGGAACACTAACTGGCCAAAGGTACTGCAATAAAATCCTTGAAAACGTTGCTACATTTCGATGACCACGTATGTGCTTAAGTCAGGTCCAGGTTTTATTGATGATAATGCAAGATCCCACAGATCTCGTGCAGTTATCGAATTTCTGCGTGACAACGCCATCACCACTCCACAATGGCCAGCAAGAAGTGCACATCTCAATTCCATTGAGCACATCTGGGATATGACTGGTCGCAAAGTCAACCGGAGAAACCAGCAGTACAAGATTTTGACGGTGGCATTAGACGAGGAATGGTGTAGGTAGGGTAACCATGGCAGAGAATCAGCACGCACCTAATCTCCAGGATGGGGAGAAGGGTTCTTACAGTCCTAAATGCTCTTGGTGGTTACATGAAATAATGACATTAATGGACATTTATATTAAGATTTATATTAGTCCTATTAGAACATTTTTGTACATTATCTGTGATATTTTCTGTAACCAAAAAGTTTGAAAACTATGTTCATGAAACTGAGAAATATCTAGATGCTGACAATATTACTAAAATGTGACATATGCAATAAACACAGTAAAATATTGGGTGGGGGTTTACCTTTTTCATATATATATATATATATATATATATATATTGCTCATTGTGGTGCAGGTTGCTCTGTATGGTTGTCATAGCTGGCGCTGCAGCTGCATGAACGCAGTAATTTTAGACAGTAGGCCTATTCTTACTAGTGTATCTGAACACGTAGTTCCCCGTTGTTTAGCTCATCTGAGCGAATAATCCGGTAAGGTACTATAAATGCTCATTTGTCTAATATTTAAACATTTGTTTAAAAATATCTGAAAAAGCTTTCAGAGCTGTCATTTGGCATAAGTTGTGTGTGAGATGGATACATTCAGATTTGGAAATTATTAGTTTCATCAATCGCTTGGTTTATGGTCGAACCATATACTTTCAATTATAGTCATCTGAGAATAGATAAAAGGTGATAGATGTAACCTTATTTACATACACATGTTTGTCTTGTCTTTGCAGCCATTTATAACTAAGTTTTAGTGGCAGGAAATGAGTGGAATGTTTTTTCTCGAAAGCCAATTTCATTAATGGAGATGAGCCCATCTGATTCTGATCATAATCTGAGTTGTTGAACAAGTAATTTTTCTTATGTTTAATTAAATAGCCATCAGTGATGCTTGATGGTCATTGGATTGGGTAGTTGGATCAATAGATATTGCTTTCTTTCAAAGATAGAAAAATTCACCACTACCTAATGTTCGATTCATAATAAACATGATCAGTATAAGTCCAGCTAGAAGTTTAGAGAGAAAAAGTAGGAATCTGTGGTGCTCTTGCTCAAAAGGAAAGAATAGAGCTGATACTATTTATTTTTCTTTAAAAAATATTGTGCATAACCCTCGTTGCATCTTAATCCCAGTTTTTTACATTTTCAGCCAATATAAGCAGATAATATCACGTAAGCGGATGCTGTTGACGGTGACAGTTAATCGTGTCTTTTATTATAAATAAACCACGAATACATTGTGTTGGCATGGATAGGGATAGTAAAGCCAGTGAGTGTAATGTGTTCATGTGTAAGCTGTCAGCAGTAGCTATATACTGTATATAGGATTAATGTTTATAAGAGGATTGAACATGTTTATATTTGTGGAACTCCTCCCACGCTAATGATGATAAAGCCACAACCATGTTTTCTGAAACTACATAATACAGACTAGAAAAGTTTTTCATTAGGACAAGGAAGGTATCAAATTTTGGAATTATTTTCATGTCATATATACTCATGATTGTCAATGAATATTGTTAACGGCCTGAGTGTCAGCATTCTGGAAATTAAAACATCGATGGATTCCAATTTTTTGAAGTTGAACCAAGAAAAAAAACTTTTAGTCATAAGTAGACAACGAACCTTTGACATGGGGAATAATTAAGTTATTCTTTCTGATAGCGCCGTAAAAAAACTGGGTTCATAACATTAGACGTTTGTTCCTTTGGAACATAACGTGAACAACATCTGTCGTGAGTGCTTTTTACACATCCTTTATAATGATATAAGATGGTATAGCACTTATGGCTGCATGTGCAGTAACACATGCACGTGAAATTGACACATGCACTAGTTACCTCACGGCTCTACTACTGTAATGGTTTACTCATCGGAACCAAGTCATGTCTGGTAGACGGGTTGACTCGTGCAGAATCCAGCTTGTCGTACAATTGTGAAACAGCATAAAATTATGATCGTATTACTCACTCTTCAAAGGAGCTACATTGGTTACATTTAAGTTTAAAATACTAATGTTTGTTTTTTCTCTCGGTGGCAAGGCTCCTGTTTACATCAATGACTTGGTGTCGCTCTATGTGCATACTAGACGGCTTCGCTCTGTTGACCGGTTTCTGGCTGCTAGTTATCCCTCTCGGCTCATCACATAAGACAAGTCATCATTTTCAGCATAGGTCCACCTTTCTGGAGTAGATTGCTACTAGACATTCCATCACTTGAATGAGCCAAGAAAGCCAATTATTAAATCAAATTCATGAACCACCATGGATTGATAGCTTGATAGCAGCCAGAAACTGGTCACCCGAGCGGAGGTGTCTATTAGACACATAGAACGACACCAAGTCATTAAGGTAAATAGGAGCCTTGCTACACAGAGAAAAACCACACGTATTTCAAGCTAATAACTGACATTGGTAATCAATGTAGCTCCTTTTAAGAGTAAGTAATATAACTATATTTATGCTGTTTCACAGTCACACAACATGATGCGCGAGTCTTTTTGAATGTTTTTTATTATATACGTGAGGGTTGTGAGGTGTCCATGGCCTCTTGTGTTTGTAAAGCTATTACTTTATTACCATGACTCTGACTCAATGTATAGATTACATTGCCTGTCCTCTTTAGGAGTTGTTAATTGTTGTCATTGCTGTCGTCATTATTGTCTCATATCCGTGGGAAGTGAGATTGTTCCAGAATACCGAAATATCTGTGGGGTTTTTTTAGAGAGTTTGGGATCTAAGGTATCTCCAATCATTTTCTGTACTATGTTTGCGCTAGCCCAGTCACATGGATTTTGGCAGTTTTAAAGCGAGGTGTAATTTTCTCTCCAAATTTCGGAGACGAAATAATTAATTACAAATTGTCGATAGAAATCCACTAGATAGGGCAATGAAATGATGCTTAAGTAGTTTGCCGATCCTGAGTAACTTTTCCATCACGCGCAACCACGAGTTTTGGCATTTGATATCTGAGATCATCACATCAATGTACTTATTAATTGATGATTTGGTTGATTCTTGAATAAACATATTTATTTATATAAATTCACAAATACTATCATATTCACTGTATATATCTATATCTCATTTTATAAAGGCAGCCATTGTCTTTTTAGAAAATGGGTCATGCAATCCGCGCCGTGAGTCGTATGGCAGTGTTTGCTCATTCAACATCGAAGGAGAGACAGCGCGAGACAACCAACTCAATAAACTCACAGCATGTACCACCTCTCTCAGCTCATGGCTCCTATCCCGATAAAAGTCATGACACATCTGCAAACCACCGTTCAAACAAGCCAGTTGTAGAAAAATCAGAAATTACGAGTGAAGCTGACTCTGTGAATTTAGTCAGTCACTCTGATGTATATAGAAAGGGTAAAGACTGTAACCATAGTGCTAATAACATTCGCGTTGGCGGTATGAAAGATAAAATTAATCGATGTTTGGAGCCATCATTTAATGACAATCAGACAATTAACGGAAGACATGCACTAAATTGTGACGAAAGAGAACGGACTTTGCTAAACAATTCATCGGATAATTCAGTTTCTGCAATCACCACTTCTAATTTAAAAGGGGTTAAACTGGATTTTCTAGAAAAACTACATGATCTGTCAGTTATTAGAGGTGACTGTATATTATTTCAAGTCAAAGTTGCAGGTAATGTGACTGCAGAAACAGTGAAATGGACACGAAACATGAGATCGATAACTCCTGACTCTCGCCGCCAGATCATTTCTGATGTTGCTAATGGACTATTCTCTTTGCGTATAATTTCTGTTCGAAATGGAGACAGTGGTAAATACACATTCTCAGCATCTGATAGCGTTAGTGATATATCGTGCAGTTCAGAATTAAATGTTCATTTAAGATAACTTATCGTCACTTGCATACTTAGGATATTATTGACTTTCTTAATACCTTAACCTTGATCCACCCCAAATTTTTCTTGACTGGATATTTCTTTAAATCGGAACCCCCAGCCAAAAATCAATAGAGGTGTCAACAAAAAATTCCCAAAATGCCATGTTACAGTAGAGTCGGCAGTATCAGAGACACCTAAATATGATATAAAAAGGTATCGATTGCGAGTCGCATGATCACCTATCATTCAGAACCAATCAATCACATCTGCTTACATTTTGTTATAAATAGTATGTTTCCTTTTTTCTCTATCACATATTACAATCGCATGTTTTTGATTTTATATCAACTCTATAAAAATTATCTACATACGTACACATGCACATATTTCGTCCAAGCCAGGACATTAGATGTCATAACTTTTTATTGTTTTTATTATTTGTAATTTTCGATAGCGTGGTAAAGCCCAGACCCGTAAACTTGCCCGAGGCTTCGAATCTCCTGAACTATCAATTGGTTTAACTGCTCTTCGAGAAATTTTTGCAAAAAAATTAGGCTAGTTGTCAGTATTACTTCATTAGTTACAGTATCTAAACAATATTCTTCACCATAATTAGAATTATTTAAAATGTACTAAGGCGTATATGGATAGTCGAATGATAGGAGCGCTGGACTCGTAACCGAAACCGCCTACTTGCCCACTTTTCTACGATTATTGTCAGCTCTCTCCATCTATTCCACATTGCTCCATCAAACCCGTCTCCAAGATGGGTAGTGTTTTGATATCTTTCACTGGTGATATGAGAGTGTTGTAAATACTGTATAAGGGCTGAATACGTAACTGGCATAAAAATTCTTTTTAAACCATACCTGGGAGCGGCGGTCTTGTTAAACCTTTTTACCTTAGCAATCTTTATCAACGAGCGTGAGCTTCTGAATTTTATGGATAGTGTAAAGTAAATACTTTGTGTACAATGTATAAAGTGTATAGTAAAATATTTCCATACTATTGAAATATTTCTAGATCATTCATTTGTAATGCTAGACAATTCTATAAATTTAGCGGAATATTATAGCCATTAAATTGTTTATATTGTTTATATAATGTTTATTTATGAAAAGGCACATCATCTCTTTGATATCATTATCAACTATTATGAGTACAGAAGAGTACAGCACCAGTTATTACAATACAAATTATTGACCTCACAATTTCTCTTGGTCAAAAATGCCTCATTGCCATTGGAATTGGTTAAAAGAAAGGTAGCACATTATAAGACTAACAATAATTTATTGCAGCACGGTGCTACCTTTCGCTCTTTTATCCATTTGTATAGACTAACGCAGCTCCCTCCTGAATCCCATTGGAAGTGTATATGGATGACTACCTGGTAATAGTTATGTGTGCGTGTAGGTGGATCTAATTTTGACATGTTCACCATGATTATTTCTACTTACTACTTATTTGTATTATAACTACAGTCTGCTTCTGCATACACCGAATTCCTCTGTTAGTAGGTTTTTACAATATGATTGAACAACATTAAAAAAGGAAGTGCCCTAAAAAGTCTTTCGATTGCCGTCGCTACATTTTCAATACATGCTCATGGTCTATATTTTTTCCTCGAGTTTCACACTACAGGAGCAAGATCCGTTTGATTCAATATTGTTAAAAGAAATAGATGTACAATTCATTAAATGTAATCAAATGCATGCAAGATGTACGATGTTTTTGTCAATACGTAGATATATATATATATTATTGACAAAAACATCGTACATCTTACATGCATTTGATTACATGTAATGAATTGTACATCTATTTCTTTTAACAATATTGAATCAAACGGATCGTGATCCTGTAGTGTGAAACTCGAGAAAAAAATTTGCAGCTTGTGAGGGATACGAACTAGCAACGTCTCGCATGAAAGGCCACGCTCAGGACTACTGCAACTATAGGCTAGATCACATGGCTCGATTACTGAAGTCTATTTACTGTTAACTGTTACTTTTGTTTAGCAAAATTCATTTGTAGCAACTGTCTAAGTAAAAATACTCAGGTTTTTTCTCCGGCTTTACACAGCTGACTCGTGCAAAAGCTTATAAACCTTTATTTGGCATTTTAAAAATACAGATATAAATTTCGTACTCAAAGATAGATAGATAGATAGAAAGGACTATATGGTCCATGCACAAGAGACTAAATAGTAATATCCAAGTCTACTACTTGGCTTCAACAGTTTCCAATCATTTCTATACATTGTCAGTGTGGATGGATTTGTAGTGGTAATGTACTATTAGAAACAATCAGGGCCTATGCTATAAAAAATGTGCAAGAACCCTGAAGAACATTTAAAATTAAAATTAAGATTCATAATTTAGACTTAACACATTTGTCATGGTGACTGCCAACTGATGACCCCTGGTGTTCCACCATAGTGAGTGCTTTACTGACAGCCGTGCTGATTGCATCCAAAGCATGGAATGGGACTTGCTTATGTACAGGAAGGTAGACGACGTGATCAATAAGGTATCTTGCTTCATGTGGGTAATCGTGTAAATTGGTCAGCAAGTGCTTCATGTATGCTTGGCCATTCTCAGGTTCAATGATGTTAAGCTGAGTGGCACCGCGATATGCATCCACCCCAAGATCATTCAATGTCTTCACAAAGTCATCAGGATTATCCTTGAACAAACAAAATAAAAGTTAAAAAACACAATAAAACATATCTGACCAATACATAATATATGGAGATGATTTTCCACCAGAGTTCAAAGATTACATACAACTTATTTGGTATTGCTGCGAAAAGTACGTTGTCACCCAAGTGTCGGATACATTTACTTGGAGTAATGCCACTTCAACGTAACCGAGCTGACAACTGACCTAAAAAATCATTTGCATACAGAAAAAAAAAACGGAAAACGAGCTTAAAGTTTTGGGGAGAATGATTGAATACAAATGAATCTTCCACTCCATAAAGCACCTACTTTAGTGTAATGACAGATCCTTGAAAATTCAAATGAAACTGACTAAAGGACGATATCTGCAAATATAGAGAAGTTCTAAGCTTAGAAGTTACTTGAAATTTTTATGCGAAAACAATGATAAATAATAGTTTCGCAAGTGTAGATATTTGATATTAAATTTTTCGTCGGATGTTTTGCATCTAAAGAAAATATATCTCACAATTACATTCAATAATTTAAGATATTTCAATAAATTTATATTTAATGTTAATGTATGTTATATGTATAGATCACGCAGGTTAAATGATCATACACAAGGTTAAATGATCATACACAAAGCTATATGACAAGCAGGTTAGAATTTTTGAGTGAAAAAAGGGTAAAAATTTATCCACAACACACGAATAATGATACACTGAACGAATCTGAAATAAGATCAACCCAGAGACAATGGTTGCCAATTAAGACATTTTTGGTAAAAATAAACACATGGACAATGTAACTTTTTTGGACATATGGCGATGTCAAACAAATCTAAATGCGGCCAATCCAGGAACCATGCCTGTCCAATGGTAATGCTATGCAACTAACTCATTTGAATATGAGTTAAAGCTAAAATATGACTGGGAGCAAAGCAACCACTGGTCAGATGGAGAGACTTCGAACAATAAAACTTACTCAGGAACAATTTCAGCCACAAATCAAAGCTTTAGAAGCGGCTTTTGACATTTTCAAATTATGTAAAAATTGACAGAGAAACATGCTATTGCTTGGATCACAATACCTTGTTCAAACTCAAGTAAGACCAACCCAGATCTAAGGTCTGGGATGACGTTATAAATATTTTGGAATGTTAACATAGTTAACATGGTGTCATCTGTTGTACTTTATACTGATGTGACTTTTGAGCAGTCGTAATACTATTTGAAATTATTGGTTGAAACTTGATGCGTGAATATAAAAACTGTTGAAAAATAAATAAAAACACGACTATCAAGGAAGAAGTGAACAAACTGACAAAGAAGGCTCCTAACACCAGGATAATGAAACAAGAGGCCAAACAGGTCTCAAAAACACTTATTCGGTTATTTAAACAAGAGGCCATACTGCATCAAAACACTCATTTAGATATTAAAAAAAAGGTTGAAGTTACGATTACAATTTAAATACGATTCTAGAAAGACTCGAGAAAGTTTACTTGCTGAATGCATCCAGTTGTAGCGTAAAAGTTGTAGATCCAATTGATCAGTGATATCAACTCAAGTCAAAACTTTTAGCAACTGAAATCATATTTCTCACTCACAATCTCATATTGATAGAATTATCCTTTCAAGTTAATTGATAAATAATAGACACACAAGTATCCTACTACATCGAAAATTTACGAGGCTCTTACATTAAGTGAAGTAGGCTGTGTATCAAGTTGATGCTAGCAGATTCCATCTAGTGGAATGTCACCCGTAGTACTTTAATGATGCCTGCTGTGTGCACACATGTAACATAATACTATAGGAGATATCGCAGTAAGTAAACAAATGTCAAGAAACATGTAATGCGATAGGCAAAACATGGCGGATAGCAGTGACAGCTATGCTATTTTTTAACCTATTCATAATGCTCAGTGGAGCATGTAGGCTAACAATTTAGCATGAAAATGCTATAAACAAAAACTTTATATGCCAAGCATGCCAGATCCATACAGTTTAATTACAAGGTGGCAGGACGATCCGTCATACTGTCAAGAGGACACATTCGGCGATGTTTATATATATTTAATCAATACACCAGGGCGCTTTACTCATGAAACGATGAAAGCTTACGAATCATTGCAGGACTATGGCTATGTTATTAAGGGGCACGTACATGCAGTTTTGCACCCAACATGGACAATAACTGCCCCTTTTGTATTTTAAAAACACACACGGAACGCCATCACAGCGCCTTCGGTCGGACTATGGGCTATAGTTGAGAGGGAAAGAACTTTCGCTTATTGCACTCACTGTAGTTGTATGGCAGGGTTAGTTTACTGTTTCGTGATACAGGTAATATATTTACTAGTAGTCATAATTATCGTAAATGGATGCATGGGCTGATTACCAAGGTAATCGTTGCGTGGACTATCTTTGGCACTATACAGGGCTAGCCTAATAATGTGGTTAACATGACAACTTGATTAGCCTCACTTATAAGGGGTACGGGCAGCTTGTGTGGAAAAACCCACCGAGTCTGAGTAGACAATTGATCTATCTTTTTCTGTTCAAGCCATTAAAAATCATATTTACACATTATGTATATGCTGCAATGAATATCTCATTAGTTTGTGGTGTAAAAAAATTTATGTCAATGAAATTATAGTTCATGAAATGAAACATGCACATTTTAGTAATGAAATTCGCAATCCCGCAATATTGACTGAGTCAAAGGGGTGTCGTTATCATTTATACCGCTTTGAGTCAGTAACATTAAAATAACAATATTTACGCAAACAAAAAGAAAAAATATTTCACGTAAATCACTGTAGATATAAATTTGTATGAATAATTTAATGAATACACCCCAAAACAGAAAACCTGTCATTCTAGCATGCAACTAGTATTACAACCGGCAGGTAGCTGTCACTTTTAAACCTACCGAAAGAAATGGGAATCGTCACTGCGATATCTCCTATACTAGTGCTTTTAGAATAAAGGCTATGAATCAACAAATTATACTGTATAGTTATACCCAGATCAAAGATATCTGGTTTATGGTAATTAGAGATACCTGTCACTATCAACACTTTCTTATAGAAAAAAATGGTGAAAATGCGGAATATCTAAGGTCAACATGCAGCGATAGACGTTATGCTCAATAGTTATAACCAACATTACATATGACATAAAAATTGTCAGGAAAAATTACAAAAATCAGCAGAACAAATCTGAATAAGAATGACCCAAGGACAATATCTGACGAATGACAAAGCGTAAGTCCAAGCGGTTTTGAGGAATTGACGACACATGAGGCTTTTTGTTACTTGGGCATCCTAAATGTTGGGGTTTTCTTATCGAAATTTACCTGGTATTGTGGCCTATTATTGGAATCTTATACTTGGGTGCATATTCATGTCATTTACATTCTGCAAGCATTGATATGTTTTAACATCACATAATTTTTTATTTATGTAGAAAGGCAACAAAATTTACCACCGCAAAATTAGATTAGTTTTCATACTATAAAAGACACTTACCACAACAATAGGGAAAAGCCAGTAGTTGTTGTTGCTTGCCTTTGTTCCAACTTGAGTTATACCAATGGGTAACTTCTCAGTAATATATCGGCCTTTCAAGTAACTTATTTGAAAGTCACTATATGTGAATGAAGTTTGTCGATAAAGCATCATGTATAGTAAAGATGTTGAAGGACGGTAGCGAATCCTGCGAATAAGATTTTGTGGAAAACCACGCATCAGATCTACCACGGCTCGCTGATAGTCATAGCCGAATTTCTGAGCAACCATCATCAAGACTCGCGTCAATGGTGGTTTATTGATTATAGTATGAATTAACGTGTATTTTATTAGCTTCTCCAAGTATACCCTGTTTGATTGTATTGGATAGGTGTCATGAACTTTCACCATTTGATTGTAGATGTCAATGTTTTTTATTTTGAGCACTGCCCCACCAAAAGATGTGTAATATTTTATTAAACCAAAACTAAACATAACTAGATCACTGTCCGGATGACCTATATTGTCAAAACCGCCAAACCCTTCTGCACAGTCCTCAATAATGACCATACCATTCTTATGTGCATAATCAATATATGGCGTAACATCAAACATTTTTCCGTAAATGTGTGTTAATATCAGGAGTTTTGTATTATCAGACATTAGAGATGGTAAAATATCAAATTTCGGTTCTGTCGTGTCAATATCTATATCTAAGGGAATGATTTTTAAACCATGATGTTTCAAGATGGAGACCATATCAGGAATATTTATAGCTGAGATAATAACTTCAGATCCATGAGGAAAGTTGCATATCTTCAAAAAAAGATCAAAACCAGAACGGACTGAGAGGCATGGTAAAACATAGTTGTTGTTTTCAATTGTCGTCCATAGTCTAATTAAATTATTTATCAATTCATCGCGATTATGGCATCCCAACATACACTCCTTGACTGCTGTGAATATATCTTTCCATTTCGAATCTGAAATGAAAATACAATAATCAAGTGTTGATTAAGATGTCCACTATAAATACAACAAAGTAAGGTGTACTTAAATATTAATCATTTCCTTATCCATTTTGTATAGACATACATGCAACATAAAATGTTATTAAAGGACGTCATTACTATGGCATAGTACGATGTTCATTATTGCATCAAGTTATGCCATAATGTGACATTATTTAAGGCTAATAACAGAAAATTAACAAAATGAAAATACAAAGTGAGCGCTGAGATGGATGAAATAACATGAAACTTATTGATTTATAGTGCCTCTCATAATGTGCATTTTCTGCGACACTTAACAATAAATTGCGGTGACTAAAAATGATAAAAGGGGAGAGAAGATGGAAAAATGGCGAAAAACAGTTAAGCAGTAAAGCAGACTACCATGATGAGTATAGATTCAAAATAGTAGTAAAATATTTGACAAATCATTGTTAATTATTAATTTAAAATGCACCAAAAAGTGCAGATATATATATATAAAAGTCTGAGATAACAAAGAGAAAGGAAGATCGAAGGCAATATCGGAGTCACGGGAAAACATAGGTATGGGAACAAAGAACAGGCAGAGCCAGTACAAGTGGAGGTTAAAGAGCTGCAATATAATAACAACAGATTGTCTAGGAAGTGTGTAGAAGCAGAAGTATAGAGAAAATGGAGAGAAGAACAAGAGGCCAAAGAGACCTCAAGACGCTCACATAAAACAAGAGGCCCAATAAGCCTCAATACACTCACCTGAAAATAAGAGAGAAAAAAAAGAGAAAAAGACAGAAGAGGCCAAGAAGGCCAACGAGAAGACAAGGAGACTGCTTGACATCAAAAACAAGAGGCCAAAGAGACCTGACAATACCGATTGGGATACTGAAACAAGACCAAAGGTTTGAGAAGATGACCAACCTACGGACAATATTTGCCAAATAGCAGACCTCTGCAATAAATGGTTCTGAGATTTTTTGATTTCTTAAGAAAAAATACAAACATCGGCAGAAGTTACCTCTCCTAACTGCGATGATGGTACCAAAACTAGAACAAACTAGAAGAGAGCAGTTCTTGAAAAGATTTCTCAAGAAAAAATACTAAAATCAGCAGAAGTTACTTCCCTTAGCTGCGATGGCAATACCATGAACAAATCTAAAGGAGACGAGTTCAAAAAATATATATGCCAAATAGCAGACTTCTGTGATAAGCGATTCTTGAGATAAAAAAAATACAAAAATCGGCAAAAGTTCCTTCCTTAGCTGCGATAAGGATACCATGAACAAATCTAGAAGAGGCCAACCCTAGGACAATATCTGCCAAACGAGACCTCTGCAATAAGTAGCTCTTAGGATTTTTTTTAAAGAAAATGGATGGACGGATGGATTGACGAGCATAAGCTGAGGTGAGATAACAAGAGGCCAAAGAGACCTTACAATTCCCATTACGATACTAAAACAAGAAAATACAGATTTGTGGGAAAACTTTGGCTTAAATCACATGTCACTGCCTAAATAGAGATGCCCTAAATCTGAATGAGACCTACGTAGACAATTTCTGCCAAATCGCAGACCTTAAAAAAACATGTAAATAGCACATTCCAGGATCTCAAATGATGTGTAAACCGTGGATCAATACAATGGAAACCACAAACTATATATAACAGCAACACCACCTCCCTCTCGATAACGGCGTGAGAGGGAATGAATCGAGAAACCAGGAGGTGAGAGTTTTTAAAGACTAATATATCATTGAATTCGTTCAGCCAAGTCAGCATTTTCCTTCGTCTTTTACACTTATACTTCTGTCTGCTTAACTTAAAATCACGAATGGGATGCTGTCGGACGTTGTACAGTGATTGTACTCTGTATGTTGTAATAGTACGTGACTGTCAGTTGTAGTGAGGACGATTGGCAAACTGGAGCAAGGATATTTAATTCTAAAAGTCAGCAGCAAGAAAAAAGCAACAGGAGTCGACACAACTGATATCTAAGTAAATCGGAATTATACCTAAATATTAATCGTACTCGACAAGTGGACAGATATTGTGGGAGCGGCCATCTTAAAAAAACAGGCCTCACGATGCTCACTTGGGAAAAAAGAAATAAACTAAAAAAAACACAGAAAGGAGCACAGATGAGTGAATATAAATGAAAATTAGAGAAAAAAGGGCCAAAGAAGCTTCAAGATGCTCACCTGAAAAAAAGAAAAAAGGCAAAAGAGGCCAAGGAGACCATCTTAATATTAGAACGAAAAGACAAAGAGACTGCCTAAGATACCTGGAAATACCTATTAAGATACTGAAACGAGAAAAGACAGATTTGTGAATAAACCTTGCCTGAAATCATCTCTAATTGCCAAAATAGAGATGCCCTATAGAAATCTGAATTAGACCTACACAGACGATTTCTGCCAAATGGCAGGCTATTCCACTGATGGGTATGAAGATACTCAAATAAAAAAGTCGATAGAAAATACCCCCTCTGTTCCCATGACAAGATGCTGAACAAATCTGAAACAGACTAACCCAAGGAAAATAAGCAGTTCTTGAGAAAATTAAAAAAAAAATACAAACATCAGCAGAAGTTACCCCCTTAGCTGCGATGACGACATCATGAACAAATCTAGGAGACCAACACAATGACAATACTGTATGTGCCAAATAGCAGACCTCTGCGATCAGCGGTTCTTGAGATTTTTTTCAAGAAAATGTTAACATCGCATGGATGGACGGATGGACGATGGATGAACTCCGGTCAGAAACTATGGTATATGTACTTATATGGAGCCGAGAAAAATCTTAAACTAGGCACTACTAAATAAAATTTACAAGCAGATGTTTGGCATTCCAAAAAAATGTGACAGATATGCATCACGTATAGGCCTGACTGAATCTGCATAGTGCATATTACTGTTTATGTTAAACATGTCCATTAATTATATAGATATGTATAAGTAAACTCTTTTTAAGTGTTTTACCAACTTTCCTGCATAATCCCGCCATTCTCAAAGGACTTTTGTGCTTGTTCAGGTGTCATATTTTACCATATATACTAACATGACAAGCAATACTTCTATGTTGTTTTCAAATACACGCAATAAATGAGTAACATAAGGAATGGGCTATATAATTACCTCGGTAAGCAGCAGCCTATTTCTAGCGAATTAAACTACTGGTAATGATATATATATATATATATTTATTGATTCAAGTACTATAACTCACCTATAAATATGCAAGAATATGGGACAATAGAAGACATCTGAGATATGAGATTCACAAGTCAGGAACACTACAATTATGAACACAGTACAAAATATACGGTAAATATTTCTACGAATATTTTTAATTATTGAAGTGATTATAAATATTAAAAATTTTTTGATGAAAAACTAATAATATCACTACCATTACGGACTATAGTGCAATTCATTGCATATAAATGAAGCAAATAATCATCAACTAAATATTACTAAGACATCTAACATGATTAATCCACCATACCAGGCACCAGAGGTAACTTCAAGTATGTAATAGTTTTAACTCATGTACCACTAGACTGGTTCTGTATCCACAATTCCATTTACATAAATACAGTAGTATCAAGGAATGCCTCACGTTTCAGCGACTATAATGCTACCATAATTTTACACTGTACAGTATTCAGAAGATTTACGAAAATACTTGACATTATTACAAAAAATGGCATATGTACGAGTTTTAATATTGGCTCAAATAAACATATTACTAATATACGTATGAATACTAGTGATCCGTACATATTGAACTTATATTACCTGTCAGATAAATGTTAACTGGCAGATAAAAAGCAAGTTACTATGTAAAGTATTCGTAAATCGGGTTAGCCAATGTGGTTCTATAAATAGATGGAAAGAAATGCACAGGAAAAACCTATACCTCTGATGGGAGTCGAACCCACGTGGAAAACCTCAACTGTTTAGCAGCTTCTGAAAAAGTACGATCTCAATGTAGGTCTCTAGTTCTTGATCCATTTCAACTATATCTTGCATAACCAATTTGACCGAGAGGGCTATGTTTGGGAAGTTTTCGTCATATCTTCAGTCCAACAAAAGACTCGACGCTTACCAGTCTGCGTATCGCCAAGACCACATTCATCTTACTTGACCTATCAGCTACTTGCAACACTGTCGATTATCCCAACCCTTAAGATAGTCTGTCTCATTGATACGGAATATACGGCTACTTTCTCCAGTAGCTAGTCATATCCATCAGGATCCTATTCTATACATTGTATACTGGCCTTGTCGACAACATCATTACCGGATATAGATTTTTTTTATGTCAACGATGGTCAGATACATATACATCTGTTAATTGTTGTAAATCATCGTTTTAACGCCATCTCTCTGTTTGCCAATCCGAAACCTATTCCTGGATGTCTTCCAATATGCTAAAACTAATTGACCAAACAAGAGTTCCTTATTATTAAACATAAAGCCACATCTACAGATGACGGATATATGACAGTTGATCAATTTTAATTAAAACTATAATGCATGCTCGTTTCTCGAGCATCTCTTTTGGGATGTATGTTAATCAAGTTTGTCGTGTCTATTATATGTACATTGCATACATCCATTCTTTATTACTCAGTCCACTGCTCATATTATAATTTACTCGTTATTTCCCACTTGGACTACCATAACTCTGTATTGACTGGCCGGCACAAATATGTCAACAAGCAGCTTTAGCGAGTTTAAAATACTACGTTGTTTTTCATGCCAATACATTCTGTCATATCACTTCCTTGCTGGAACAACTTTTGCCCATTACTTATGTGATTTCTTGTGGCATACCCCAAGGTTCTTTATTGGGCTCACTGCTGTTCACTCTATGTCTTCTCTTGGTGACCTACGTCAGCTGAATATGAATTTTAACTTTTATGCTGATGACTGCCAGATTTATGTTCCGTTTGACAACATTTCCGACATTTCTTTGATGAATCACTATCTATGTGATTATCTGCTAAGAATCAAAAATTGGATGTCCCTAAATCTTTTGAAATTAAATGACAAAACTCTTAGTTATCAACCACAAGCACTCCGACCACTCTTGTAACCTGTCGGGCATGTATCGGCACTGAACATCTTAGCGTCTCAGACACCGCGAACAACCTTGCGTCATGCGTCATATATGATACAAATTTATCCTTGTGTGATCTTCCCAAGTCTGCATGTAGATCTTGTTGCATACAACTGCGTTACATCAGAGGCATAAAACCTTATAGAGGCCTACCCACTTATCTCGAATTCCCTCGGATTGGCTTTAAATAATCGAGATAAACGTATTTCGACATACCCGTCCATGAAAAATCATTTACCATAGTTATG
>WURV02130759.1:0-19114 GCA_011762755.2 Epimenia babai
TTTGTAAAGTGTCTTTGATAGCCATGTGTTAAAAGGGCACTATAAATCAATAAAATTTCATTTCATTTCATTTCAATGTCCTATCACGATTACTTCGGTAATCAGCCTATAAATACAATACAATACCAGCGTACATCAGTATGTCTGTAATAGTACTCTACGGGAAATCTTTCGATCCATACCAGGATTATTGAATGATATTTTACTGCAGGTGAATTCCAGTATTTATTGATTTCAAACGTTACTCAAGCCAAGCATGCGTGAATAGTTTCAGTCATGCCGCTAGCACCATTCGATACGACGAAAAGTTTTTTCCAGGTGCTGAATGGTGACGAGTTCAACATTTCTAACACTAATGATAATTTTAATTTCAATAAACTAACTCTAATGTCAAATTTATTTATGCAGGCTTTAATATGCGTTGAGTACAGTATGTATTTTTCTGATGAATATTCATGCTCATATATGAACGCCAAATGTATGCTTTAGCTAGTATTTTATTAGTTTTACTCATTTATTATCTTTTATTATCTTTTAGTATACTCCATACATCACTGTAATGAATTAGTGGACATAATTAGCGTCATGTTATTTGACTTTGGTGTAAAATTGCTTGTAAAATAGTATTTGAGCAAAATATTAACATTGGCACTGAAATTCATCTATATAATTTATGATTACACATTCTGTATTATATTATTACTATCTTATGTATATTATAGTTTTGATATACTTCTGAAATGCCTGTTGGTTGATTTATTACTACCAGAAAGTAGTTTTTTCATGATCATTTGGCAATCTCCTGGCGACCACCCTGCACCCCAAAATTTTCAAGAGACAATATTTCGTGAATCGACTAATATCCCAATATCGCAGCAATGCTCGCGGATCTATAATTTTGCGGATTGTCCTACCCTCCATCATATATTTATACTATTTAACACTTTTCAATAACAATGCAGTCTTCTCGAACAATGTTAATCTTCACCTATTCATGAACACAGATAAAGAGTAACCAGAAAGTTTGATGATGTTCGTGTCACAATTTTGTCATATGTCTCATGATGGTGCAAAATTCACGCTTCACCTTGTGCCATCAAATCTGTCTCATGATGGTGCAGAAGGCGCGCTTCACCTTGTGCCATCAAATCTGTCTCATGATGGTGCAGAATGCATGCTTCACCTTGTGCCATCAAATCTGTCCCATGATGGTGCAGAATGCATGCTTCACCTTGTGCCATCAAATCTGTCTCATGATGGTGCAGAATGCACGCTTCACCTTGTGCCATCAAATTTGTCTTATGATGGTGCAGAATGCACGCTTTACCTTGTGCCATCAAATCTGTCCTGTGATGGTGCAGAATGCATGCTTCACCTTGTACCATCAAATCTTCTGGTGATGCCCATGAACATCTCTCATTTATTCCAGTTAGATGCCACTTTTCTCAGTTCATTCCAAGTTTGTCTAGTCATACTTTTGATCCCATCCAGTCATCTAATCACCGGGGCAGCTTTTTTCTCCCTGCGCTGCACATTCCAAGCATTATTGATTATTCAATCCTGATCAGTAAATCTCAGCGTGACTCTTAGTTTCGATTTTTTCACAGAACGCGTTCACAGGTTGAGTTACCATACACATTAGGGTAGTAACACTCGGAATAAAAAAGGTATTTTAATCATATTTGATTTCCCGAAACATTATTTTTGCGGTTATAGATTGGTTTTGTGGTTTCGGGATTTCTCAGCTTTCACATTTTTTTATTCACCTTTGAAATTTTTTGCGTGTATGGTCGTGTCACACCTACGTTGGTATAATACTACAAGGGACTCAAATATTTTAAATGGATTGACTTGTTCCCTTCCCATTCCTATGAGTAGCATTGGTACGGATGCGTGGGGGGGGATACATAAGTCATTTTATCGCCCACCCTTGTGTAGTCACCCGATTTATACAATCCTGATTAATTCGATACCATTGGAAACAATCACCGAGCATGTTTGGAATTGTCATAAGAATTCAGATCATCCCACATTTACCTGAATGGCATTATTGACCAGATATCTGAATAATGCTTAGGGCGATTATGACAGAAGTTAATGGATCTTTAATCGCACGTTGCCATACATCTATGACATGCTGTAGCTCTTATTAATACCTTGCTAATAGTTGTCTAATGTAGAAATTATGTATGATATATCCTGATAAATCGTCATCATCTTGAATATGTCAACAACTCCTTTTCCATTCAATACTATGTTCTTAGCAAATTTACTCAATTTCGTCATATCAGAAACATTAATTATCACGCCATCGAGATAATGGTCTTCAGTTCTATTTACTCTATTTTGTAATAAATTTGCTCATTTTGTATTATGTATATTGTATATTTTGTCATCCCAAATGTCACATGTATATTTTTTTATCTGAATTTCACGCCTCTATTGTTTGGTACACAGGTATATACACGTATCAGTTCTATATTATAAGAACATTCCTACAGATAATGCACACAGGAAAAATACACACTGCCGTTTGTAATACATCAGGTTTTTTACCCTAAAATGATTGATCGACGTTACCTTTCAATATCCCGTCTGCCGCAAATAGGATGTAGATTTCCCAATTTTTGGTGCTGCAAATTGCTTCAGGCACATGCCGTTACACAGCGCGGCTTCCATCAAATCACTACACGATACGGCTAATCCATTTTCTCATTGCGGGTCTTCAGCATTCGATTTTTTGTGACACAAAATACCGCCGCATCACCGTCGATTCACCATCTCAGGATCTCTCGATTCACCCGGGCATCTTTAGCAGTGTGTGTGTGTGTGTGCGCTGTAAATTTTTGTTTGCCATCTAAGTGCTTGAGCGCTCGAGTTTTCATAATGAAGTCAATTGGTTACGAATGTGGCTTATTGCTTTGGGAGATCATCTCTCGGCCTCGTATTGGGGCTGATGCTCTAATGACTCGACCAACCGTCGACGTAGTTAAGTCGTTATTATTCACGTGTCATACACGAGGGATGTCCGTAGCCATCGGAGTACCCGATAGTCCATCAGTTACGTCAATCAATAGCCACGCAAGTCGCGCGTATTCCGTCCGGCCGACCGCACAGCGCATTTATTGAGCTGCCCAGATTCATGGCTGGTCCACTGTCGTCTGCTGTAAGCAACTTGTTCGCCTCATTCGCGCTCCTTTGCTATCGCCTACTACAAGGCCTACTACACACTGTCTGCTACACACTGACTGAGGAACAGTTACTGTTGTCATTTAGTGCTTGTTTCCATTGTGAAGTCAGTGATGCCGGATAACATACATAGGTTTCTTTGTTGAAGTGATATACAGTTATCTCCATTTCATATTTGCTCAAAGAAAACCTATCTTTGTACGTATATTTAAATTGATTCGATTCAAATAAACTTGCTTATCTTCGAATCACGATATAATCAATAGGAGATAGTTATTTGATTTTCTTTATTATAATTTGATAATCTATAACATGGTTGTTGTGCCACTTAGTCAAGGACACTGATACTGGTACATTAATTGATATTATATATTTCATACGAGACAATGAGTTACAGTAAACATAAGATTCGTGGGACATGCTATTATCATCCCTAGAAATGCAATACCTCGGTGAGTATCTATAAGTATACCGTATTTTTATTATAATTTGTCACATAGTATTATGTACAATTTCAATCTATTTTTTGATGTTAGAGTCTGTCTTGCTTTTAAAGGTAGATTTTATAACGTAATTGTCTGATTATGAAGTTATTTTTCTTTCCATAGAAAATAGTTATGTCATCTCCCTAGTGTTATTTTTTCAAAGCCAATTGACATGAGGTTAGGACATAATACTATTAGTATACAGAAAGACAAAAATCTTGGCATTCTGTGCGACATGTCACAAGTCCCGAACCTACAATCTCAAAATGAAGGCAGATTCTCCTGTGTTTTAAGTTAAGTAAAGATAAACTTTCGGCGCGTGTATTTTTTATTTCAATTTCTAATATATATATATATATACACACATATATATATACACATAAACCATCGCGCTACTCAGAAAAATAGAGTCTGTAATATAATAATTGGCCATGAGAGTGATATATCCGCAACAGAATTGTCTAGACAATACCCTTTTGTACATTGATGCCTGCACTAAAAATCCCAGACAATAATACTTTCGCTATTCAACAAGCAAATAGTTCTCGGAGTAGAACTTGTGTGGGAATTCTTGCTCACAAGATATAATATATGTACAAGTTTGTGAATTGACCACAAAGTGCAGGCATCTCTAATTGCTAGACACAGATAGCCCCCCCACCCTTTTGATGACATAATGTGTTTGTCTGGTCTATCTCAATCAACTAATCTATGTGTAAATGTTTACATGTTGGCAACACACATACTCTAGTACAACCCAGTCACAGTTACCATTACCTTTCATTGTGCATGTACAACAGGAAAGTATTTCTAACACTGTTAATGTAGCGTGTTATCTGAAATGTGTTATCAAGAATATTTACATTGCAATGTCTCTTACATTTTTTATATCACATACGAACTACTGTTAATATTTTTCACTCGACAAAGTTTAGTTTATCAGCATAATCTCATATAAATGATTACAAGGTTTAACATTATTATTGACAATTGTCATTTTTTTACCTCATTTGTTGTTTTTGTGTGATGCTAACGGAAGCAAGTGGAGATTTTCCCTGAATATTGTGGTGAGAAAAATGTAAAAGAATTGCAGGCCAGATACAATCTTAGTCATTAGGTCTTTAGAAAAACAAATGAGATTTCCTGCTATCTTTTTCTGTTTTTATAATAAACTTGACTCAAGGGCCAGCCGCTAATTAATTAATGAAGCCACGGGCCATACTTCTGAGAATATGGGCCATATCTAGCAATCCCAGTTCTCTCTGAATAAACTAATATCTCAAGGACAATAATTAACATGTAGTAATCCACGGTGTTGACCCTTAATTCACGTTGCTATTCGATAGGCCTGGGCACACTAGCCCATTAACCGCAGTTAACCGTTAGTTCCTTACTAAGCAGTCACTTCACATCGGTTGAATAAATATTTACTTCTTAGTTTTTATTAAATTTCACATACAGGCCGCTAAAATTCAGTTTTAAGTTTTGACAGTTTAATAACTTCTGCCTATGACTTAATGCAACGATGTTCTCATTGGTGCGCAAAATATACTAGTGGCACGGGTGCAATAATCCACAAACACAGCGCGAGGGATTAACGTTTCATCATCTATATTTTAAATAAATTTATATTACCAATGTTAGTATGCCATAGCGTTACTATACAATAGTTACTATAGTGGACGAAATTGCAACAATATCCATACACAATTATGTAAGTGCGTGCGATTTATACTGCAATACGGTCGATTTTCACATTAGTTCGGTGTATTTGGCATCTATTGGGTTAATCAGCATGAACAATTTAGAAAAAGATCCCATTTTCGTCATCATCTTCAGCGGAACACGCATAATAATGTACATATTAGTGTATTAGCGATGCCTACTGAAACTGTCATGCAAAATTTACGACTTGAATGCAAAAAATAGATTTGAATTGCAAAGCTTTAATGGTTGCCATGGTACGACACCTAAAATCACAGTATTAACCGAGTTATCCGCTTGAGCCAACTGACACTGACAGATTAATCACCATAATATTACTAAATGTCCAAAAGATAAAGGTACCGATGGATAGAGGACTAAATGGGCTTCTTTATATAAAAAACTGGAGATTTAGTGTAGATTGGTTTTTATAACTAAGTGTTTTTGTTTTAAGTAAGTGAGCCCAATCTAGGCCGTCTCATCGTATATAAATGACGGTTTATTACTGTAATTGCGGTTAGTGTCAAGGGGTTAATCGGTTAGTATTCTCCCTAATCATCACACGCCTACTATTCGATGTAGCCTCTTGTGAGTACAGCACAGTTTAGGTCAAAATTCAGGTCAGATTTTTTCAGTTTTCAAGGGAGACCTCCATTTTCATAATGAATATACCGCTTCTTGAGCTTGACCTATGTAGTAATGTAATATGTCTCGCTCTTGACGAATTGCAGCGTGGTGGTAGCTAGTTGGAATATTTTACCTAGGGCGGAATATGTCTCAGCTCAGCAAGCTGTACCATTAACCTATGCTTA
This sequence comes from Epimenia babai, assembly GCA_011762755.2. Lineage (NCBI taxonomy): Eukaryota > Metazoa > Mollusca > Solenogastres > Cavibelonia > Epimeniidae > Epimenia > Epimenia babai. Next base: position 6,191 of record WURV02130759.1, read on the forward strand.
ACCATCCTGGTGAAATATAAGAACGCCAGATTCTCTGGATGTAAAGAATACATGTACAAGATATCACAATAATTCCTTTCACTTTATGATGTCATATCAATATACATGATTCACCAAAATTTATTTCTCAAACCGCAGTTTGTAGACTGTTTTTTGCCTGATCATATAGAAGATAAGATGACCAGTGTATGAAGGCAAGCTAATGAACCTTGTACCATGTACAAATAAACCATCAGTGTTGATTAATGCCCAGTCTGGACGAATGGCTTTAGCAGATGGCCTCTGCTTCCCCCATCACCCATCAGTGATCTATCAGACGTTACTACCTTCCCTTGGCTCTGACCATGTTCCTGCCAAGAACATCTGAGGCATTATAGAGAATGTGTCTGGTGCTAACATAATCAAACCTGTGATTTATGGCACATTTTAATAGACTGCGAGATCGAAATTATAAACAATATCACATCTGTGAGACATTGTTCCGTTCTTCTCCCTTTCTGTTCTCCGATAAACTGTAAACAATAAAGGTTATTATTTATAACCCACATGTAATGAGTGTACTAAATTACTAAGTAAAAAATTCCACCTACATTGACTTGAATTGTTTCTGCTGTTGTTTTATGACTCTGTGCCAAATCAAAGTTACGTCAGAAATTTAGATGCCCGTCTAAAAATATCTTATTTAGTCTAATGTTGGAGTTTTTCCTAATGAAAATCTGTCAGATGATTGATAGCAATTCTTTTATATAAATCATTCATGCCGAAGTTCATTTTAATCATTTCTAGAGTTATCTGTCAGTCACTCGTGATTGATTGGTCTAGTCTCAATATTTTCTTTGGCGTCTAACAAATTCCTTTCCTGAGTCATGCAGTTAGTTAGACTCTTCTGTCACCATCCTATGGCTGTTCCTAATTAGGTATGAATTATTCCTGGTCCTGTCTGACTTGAGGCAGTTCCATCATCGTCATAGTAACAATAACATTGTCAGGCGTGAGCATGACACCACTTTCGAGCCTCGATTGTTCCACTGTGCGGCCGTCTCCAACAGTCCCCCGGGTGCCCATTTCGGTTCGCCTCACTGCGTAATAATGCACATGCCCGAATCGCGTATCATTAACGTATCACCAGAAGCGAGTTAACAGAATGAGATCATGCATAAGATAAATTAAAACTCTCTCAACCTGTTGATAAAACAGCTCTCTAAGTATTTCATCCTGCATGCACGGTAGCTGATCTACACTAAGAATCTATTCACATCTACTCATCTTGACCAAATTCAACATGAAATGTTTCACTTGTATTTATGAAAAAAAAAAACGATTAGAAGATGGCGGCGATGTTATGGAAAATGCTTTTAAGGCTATGTCCAGGTGTACTTTGGTATGCTGCTATAGTGGTTTTAATGCATTTCTTCGATTCGTAATCGACATGTGTAATATGGCCACTAATCAATCCACGAGGCAGAAAGAGCTTTCGCAATTATTTCTAATAAATCATATTGAATAAGTTCCCATTCATACTCCCATAAGTCATGCGAGATGGGAGAATTAAGTGCTTCTTAATCCTGACGAATGATCATGGCTTTTGTGATGGCATAGTTGCCATTAATTAAGTTCACTGAAATTCATACAAACTTAGTGTAAATAATGACTGAACGTATGTAGTCTTTTTTAGACACAAGTGACTATACAATTGCTTACTTTTGTTTTAGTTCATTTATGTTATCAACAATTTCCATCTCCGAGTAGATCTGAAATTTTAATGGTCGTTAATATTTCGCTTATTCCTATTATGTGATGAAGGTGAATATATTAGATGAAAGGCTTTCATGTTTACAATATATTCTAAATGTTGCTAAGTAACTTGATAGAGATTTGGCTTTCTGTGTCAGCTACGTCTGACCAAATATGAATAGTTTGAAGGTTGTAGCTGTTGTTCATTCTAGCTTCCCTCAAGATTTATTTATTTCTAAAAGTATATAATACTCTTAGCAATCATTAACTATAATTCTGTAGCAGGCATTACTCATTATTTTAATCTTGGTAAGAGTTTTTTTTTTCTATTTTATCAATACATTTTGTTACAATTTCCGGGAAAGTGAAGGCACTGTCTAATACAAATCTAAATTTAAATTAAGTCCTTGATATACTAAAACCTCTATAGAACTCAATCTCAGTTGGTTGTAGTATTCATTTTCATATGTAATTTGATATCTTTGACTCTTACTCTGAACAACTATGTTTTTACATTAGTAGTTTTTATTTAAATATAACAATTGTTATTATTCCGATATTTTGGTCATTGTCGTCGTGGTTATGAAAGCACGAGTTAGATTTGCTTCACTGATCATTCACCAGATGGCACTGGCATCAGAATCTCTCATCCCCGCCCAGGCTCTTTGTAGAAGCGAGCTTGATTGCTCATCATGCTACATGAGTCCAGAAATTCATTTCCTTTAATTTTGTTAAAGATCGTAGTCACATGGAGAGATGGCCGGGACGAAGGGCGCAGCGGGAGGCGATGTCCACGATTGATAGTAGCCAACTTCATTGTTCGCAGCACGTAGTTATGCCAAGAAAGTCAATTATCCAACACAATGAGGCAGTTATCGCAGATCGAGCTCTGCGAACATCACAGCTCACGATCGTGACGATCGTGACGCATACACTCTAAATGACTCAAGTAATTAACATAAAGCGAGTAATGAGCAAGTGAACAACGATCAATGACTTTATACAAAGTTTTGTGGTGACAATAATGTGTCCACTGAGCAGAAGGCTTCACCAGTGTATTCGTATGGAAAACCACAAACCTTCAACTGCATTCCTTCATCGCGAGATTCCACAAGATTATTACATTTGTATTGTTCAATATGAATCTAAACATGCCATTTTTCATTTGAACATTAACACTTGATTTATTTCCACGAATTATGACTCAATTAATTGGCATTGATTTTACTTAATATCAATTATTAATTATAAATTTTATCGTAAAATATTTCATCTAGTGACTGTCTACCATATTTGAAGAGGATTCTACCTTCTTATCAAGAATTTACGTAATGCAAATAAATGGTTTTGAAATTTGAGAGGACCCTCTATTTATTCTATACGTTATAATTATCCTATGTTTTATGATTACATAAATGAGATAATTCAATAATAGTGATGCACTTCTTTACAGCAAAAGTATTTCCATCTTAAATTACATAATATTATTATTAATATTAGAATTATCAGTACCATTTTCTGGCTCGTGTATGTGACACGTGGCAGGTGATGTAATGTTTATCATCTCAATCTCTTCCAGTTGGAATCCATCTTGCATTATAAGACGTGTATCAAGGAGCCAATTTCATTACTCATTCGCACTTGGCCAATTTTGCAGCTTCATAACATTCGTATGTTCATCTCCGACTGATGATTTTAGCTGGAGATATGATGCTGCTTGGCTCATCTGACATCCCAATCCTGTTTTATGCTGCAGTGACAGCAGCTTGTTACATGCATAGCTGTATCTCAGACCTGGTGATCTCTTGAAGATTAACAGCTACTCTTCTCGTCAGACTTCCTATATCCATGTGAACTGTATCTGTCGTCTGCGATCCCATGCATGGGGGATTGCGCAGTCTGCTAGCACTCTGACAGAGCATTTCTATAGAGGGGTGGTCATGATTTACATGCCTCTGGTGCAGTTTATTGGAGTTCGATAAAAGCCTTACAAGAACTAGGTCATCTGTTCCTTATCACATGCTAAGTTGTCTTAATAAGTCTTAGTAGTGTAATCTAACAATAGTTTTCTTCAGATGAATTGATTTCGCCTGGCTTATTTTTTTGGGACATCAGTGCGTACGTCATTCGATGATAGCATTCTAGAAAATTTCATTCTTTATGTATTATAGAATATGGTGCTTTTACGGTGGTTTTACTCAGTAATTGAATGCAATGGTCTTTACATCAGTGGTTTCCTATGTAATTATTAAGTTTACTTAATACGTCGTAGGTCCACTAAGTTTTTACAGGTTTTTACAGCGTAAAAGACATTTTTTACTTGATGTAACATCATCTACAGCTGTCTACCTTTATAATGCCAAGTACAGCTGTCAAACAATGTTTTTGTTAGCATTATTAAAGATTTATTACTCAAGGTGAATCACTTTTGCCAGTTGCTTCCCACTCATGGTAACTAAACCAGCTGCAGACGTGTTGTGCTTCGCTAATTGTTACCTGTCAGGTGATGATCCATTTTGTAAGGTTAATGATTGTGAAAAATATCTCAACTTTCCGAAAATATAGAACAGTATCCATGTCTGGGATATAAGAAGTAGTGTTTAACTGAAGATTTATTGTAGGTGAAACCAAAAAGCTTTTAGCTGGAGATCTAGACACTTCGTGTTGTAACAGTTGATACAAATTTGTTTTGTGAGGATGTACAAGCTAATACAACACACTTTATGACATCATTTTTTAGGTTCACTCCCATCTGTTTTGAGATGGATAGCCTATTATACAGTACCTTGTCTGTATGACCATTTTGCAGTATATATACTATTATTATTTTTTCACTTCAAAGGGAAGGTCGCCGGGTAATATGCAGTCACCATCGTAACTGATAAGCTTTTCTTCCTGGCATCCCATTGACTTTGCTGGTGCACCTTTTTATGTCAGAGACTGCATTGTTTTCTCTATAGTAGTCCATCTGAACACTTTGAGCTGAAGAGAAATGCCTGAAGTGTCCATACAATAAGTCATAGCTTTCACTATGACATTTGGGTCATAGGGGTTTTTATAAAATTTGTGAAGACTTGTAACGTGATGTTATAAAAATGGTATAGTCATATACAGAATAAATTTGCTCACATAAATGTTCAGTTTAAACTATAAATATGTGTAAGTGTATGTATAAATAATTATAGGACTAAAATTGTACAGAATTGTCACAGTAATAAAAGGAACAATGAATTTGCTAGAAAAGGACAGGGTGTGAATATTTATATATGCAGAGAGTTGCATGGCAGGCATTAACTGCAGATTATTCAATAATTCAGATATTTGTCTGTAACTATCTCATATTATTTTAGTTGTTTTAATATCATGATTTAAAAAAAATAATTGTACTGTGTATTAATAAATGAATGCAACATCTACTATCTACTAGTCTTGAAAACAACATAATGGACAGAACATTTTTTAGCATTAATATCTGATAATAGATCATTGATCATTGTTGCGTTGCTTCCGATCAGTATATATCACATTATTCCCCATAATTCCCTATCGACTAGTTTATGATTTATAAACGTTCAGGCATTTAATTCATCGTATTCCATAGCACCCCACGATGAAAGGAACAAGTTACACATTCACCCACTAAGTACCGCGATGTATTAAGCCGATCTTGTTTTATTCATTCTATAAACTTGCCAACAATACCGGCGCGTGTTTGCACAGTGTCGAGAAACACAGGAACACCGAAACACATTTAGAAACGTCGATTAAAACATCGGCTCTGATTGTCACAGTCTGTTACCTGTAATCGGCTGTCACATCGTTACCTGGGAGCAATTAATTGTCGCATGGTTCACATTCCCGTACTGTTTTACAATCGCTGGTCAATAAACCGTGGTTATGTCTCGACAAATTCCGTGTGGATGCAACGCCCGGCTGTGCAATATGTGATGTGTACTCCGGAGGCCACGGCGTTGATTGATTTTTTGCACGCCCGTCGACTAATCCACCAATGGCGTACCACGACGACGAGTCGTACTAATAATTGATAAGTTTCATCTCGAGAAATTAGTGGCATTCAGTGTGATATTTTCCTCCGTTTGTTATGTGCGGAAATATTGATAGTTCACCGTCATTTTTTGATGCGAGATAATGGAGCGATAGATCCTGCAGCGAAAAGTACTGCTTAGTTTTTTTTCAGTCGAGAGATGGTAATAGCGCTGTGGTGGTTACTTAGCCAGTGTGACTTCTTAGTGCATAAAAAGCTAATTCTTATATAGTATCGGATGGTATGTGACATGAAGTAATCAGAAGCCTAGTTCTCCATACTTATTATGAAATGTATTAAATAAGACTACGGATGCATGACATTTTGTGGCATTAAATTTTATTTGTAAGTTAAATGATTTGTTTCGGATGATTCATTCACATTTTATTTTATTGATGATGTTGGAGAATGTGAATTTGATTTATATTAATTTTATTTAACGATCGAATCTTTTCTCCTGTGGCAGGTTTGGCTACCAACCAACAAAACGGCCCACCCAACCCAAACAATGGTGCAAGGATGGACCAGTCAGGCCGTCTCTATAGTTACCTAAGTGGATCAGACGGAGATATCGAGACAGATAATCCGGTGTCTCCACGTCACACAAACAGACAACACAGACTGTCTATAAGTTCAGTGTCGTCAGAAGAAATGGCCAATGGTCCGCTACGTGATACCCAGATCTCGCAAATCGTTCTCACCGACTCAGAAGGTGACCGCAGCCCTGTCAGAAACAGAACAGGTACATTCATTTCAATCCTACATCTCACGTTCTCTCTTTCACACTTCTTCGTAGATATCTCTTGCTGCTGCAGTTCCTCTTTTCTTTGTTCTTTTACGTTGCTTGAATGGTTCAATCTCCAGATCTTAAAGGTATCATTGACCTGAGCACCAGTTTATTATAAGACAGAAACGATATATAATTCATATACATTAAGGCACTCATTACTGCCTTGAAGCAGGAGTAATTGACTCTTCCAAATGATATGTGTCTATTTCATGCGTTTATTTAAATCACGGGTGTTTAAATACATTAAAAAAACAGGTCTGTATATCTCATCATCTGCTGATGTTAAATCGGGTTTCGTTTTTTTTAGAACAAATTTGTTCCAAAAACCGGTCTTGTAGCTTTTTGAGTAAACTTATAACATACGCAGCTTAACCCATCAACAAATTTAAAATATGGTTGAAAGTTGATCAATAGGTAGAAAAGTATATTGGTAAGACCGCTGTATATCGTTTTTGCCAAGATATGTCACAGATCTCAAGTTCATGTTCGATCCTCTAAATCCTTCAACATCTAGGAACTGGAAAGCTTGATTTTATACACAGGGGTTTTTAGTCCAGACTAGACCTCTCTATCATAATTGGGCCTAAAGTTGACCCAACCGGGGATGGACATGATAGTTTTCCCATATCTGCCTCTGCAGTCACAGATTGTTCAAGCCTTATCGTTTTCCAATTTGCCTAGTTGTTGTAATAGCCACCATCAGTATTGTAGTAAATAAAGTTATTATAAATGCACATATATTGTCACTTGCCCATCGGCGATGCAGGGCAGGTAGTCCAATAAACTAATAACACATCTGCGTGTTTCCTCCGTTTTTATGTAATCTAGTTATTTAATATTTTTTCTACATCAATTAAGACATGCAGTATTACTTAAAAATAATATACACTTATATAGAATAATTTTACAACGGCAAATAAAAAGTGATAGTAATAATATAGTAAATAATAATAATAACATAAGAAATAGTAGTATTAATTTATATACATGTCTATATTACAGAAACTCGTTCTTTCGATGAATATACAATATTGAATGCAGGTGCGAGAAGTTTTAACTTATACGAGCCATCCCCACCCCCACTGCCATACCCCTCTTTTGATGAAATTAAATAAATTTTAGTCCACAATGTGAATAAAGAAAATAAAGTATAGTAGTGTTTAAAGATGTAAACACTATGAAAATAAAACTTCTTCATTTAGTCATCAGGTTATGAGTCATACTCGACAATCATCTAACTTTCGACCGTCAAGTCAATAAGTTTTTGCGCTCTGCCTACTATCATTTGAAAAATATACGATCTGTTACCAAATACCTACAAAATTCATCAATACACACTCTTATACATTCATTTATTACATCTAAACTTGATAATAACAATAATGCTCTTCTTTTTGGACTCCCCAGTACACAGCTGTCACGCTTACAAAAACTACAAAACACCGTGGTCCGCCTTCTGACATCACGCTTATATTAAAATCACTACATTAAAGCTACATTATCGCATTCAATTCAAAATTATTATTCAAGTTTTTCAAATGTCTGCATTCCACAGCTCCACTGTATTTAGTATCTCTTATCAATGTGAGAGACACTGGTCGTCTACTAACCTGCCAGTCAGCAGCACCCACCCTAGTCGTACCTCATATGGCACGGGTTTACCAAGGGCAGAGGTCTCTCACACTGCAGCCACCCTCTGGAACTCAATATTAGAACTACAAACGATTTTAATAAATTTAAGAACAGTGTAAAAACATCTCTTTCAATCATGTTACAAATATTAGAGCAATATTCTCACCGAATCAGGGACAAAAAGTTTACATTTTATATTTTTTACATTAGTCATTTATAATTTTTATGTCTAGCTGTGATATTTAATAGTTTATCCAGATATACCTTCTTATTTATTTAGTGTATATAATTAGTTTCTATTTATTATTCATAACATTGTGACATGCGACTGATAATAATCTACTGTAAAAACCATATTATCATTATTTTAATCAAACTACTTAAAAGCTTATTGAATAATATTTTTCATTTAGACAAAATCACTTTTACGGACAATATAAATATTGTCACTATTGGTATTATAACACTATGAATAAAGGTTATTTTTGTGTTCCATGGATGAGATCTCAAGTTTTCAGATATAAATATATGTAACAAGAAATAGCCATAAAACTGGGCCAATGTTGATATGGTCAAGAAGTATTCATTCAGATCTGTAGCCATTATTTGATATGTTTATCACAATTAGTTATAAAGCATATACTAATAAAACCATGCTGTCATAAGCAGGAGACAACCATAGACAGCCCGCTCTTAGGCAGTGAAATTTACTTCCTTTCAGACAAATTGCTTCTTATCTGGTTACATGGAATGAGACTTGTTGAGAATTCCCTGTCTCGCCTCTCACCGGGCATTGCATAAGCTTCTGTATATGTCAATAGAATGATGATTTCGTCATAAAAACCTCCCAGAGCTATTAATTTCCTGCAGATTCACCATAGATGCCATTTTATGTGCACTCATCACTCTGGAGGCGTCTGCCTCTTCCAAATTGCTCTGAAAATAACGGAGGACTGGTAGCCACGAAGAATTTTCTTTTACTATCACAGGCTGATCTATTTTATGTCCGTTTTGTGGTTTTATTCAGCAGTGCTATGCAGGCTGTTACAATAAAATCCTTACCGAAATAGTGATTGTTTTTTATGTGAAAGTGATGAATTGGGAGTGAAATAGCAGTACATTTTTGTTGTTTTTTGTATGATAGGTAAAGTGTGAACATGAGCATTCAGGAATGCCAGCTGGTAAACTCCATGGTATTTGGCATAGGTCAGATTATTCACGAAAATACCAAAAGGACAAATATCGTCTATGAGAGAAGAATACTGATACGTAATCGTATTTAGTGCTCTGTAGTAGAATCTTCTGTGGATATTTTAAATATTTATTTGTAAAACCATTAATGCTCAATGATAAATGAAGAAGGACCTTTCTATATTTGCTTTAAGTAACACTCTGTACTCTGAGCCGCGTAACTGGCATTACTAATTTATTGTAGTGCTCAACTACAGTCAAGTTTTAATCATGTCTGCATGTTAGTGAGTTGTAGACTATCTAAGGTCGAACTTGACATCCAATGAATTTCCTTATCGCGTTTCTAGAAGTTGTATGTCTAGGTTGTAGACTTCTTGTGTTTTATAGTATTTTTTATTTTTCTCTTGGAATGATGGGACCTCTTTATCGAGTACTGAACTTGCAAAACGTCTATCTGTGATTATAGAAAGAGGGAATGGATCATAATGACCACAAAAATGCATTATCTTTTGGCCTGAGGGCATTTAGTTCACAACGTGATATATGGTATGGTACTTAGTGAAGGGAAGCTAAGGGATAGGAGAAATGATCCATGATGCCTATAATACCTGTTACACATTATGAGGAATATGTTTTTATTGAGAATGTGTCATCTTTAGTGGAGCATCAAATAATTGTTATTACGTTAATTAGCTGTATTACTCACTCTTGTTTTCCTAAGCACTATTCAATATTTCAGTATATACAACAGGTGATTGGTGGAATTGACAGCCATTGTCATTCCATTGATTGGTAATGCTAAATTTTTCTACCTGCTATCTGAGGGAGAGGTTGGATCAAGTGATTTGTTGAGGGGGTTAACCGGATTCCTGGATTAGAGCAGTAACATTCCCTGCATCCTTCTACATGCATTTCTTGGTATTAACTGTTTAATTATTTATCAAGAGAGGGGAGTTTGTCACACTATAAACTCTACTGGGAACCGCCACTTTAATTAATTGCCTACCCTGCTCCAGACTTAAATCTGTTGACATGGCCCATAAATTGTTGCTGCTATAAACCATGAATAGATGATTCAAAGAGTATCAAATTTAATGGGTACAAGGGCATAAATCACCTACAGCAGCTCATTATGGTTACCCCCTTTCTATGATATCTCTTTGCTTGATAGAGGATGATGTAAAACTTGGATTTATAAATCCAAGTAATCAACTTCATTACTTCAGACTAATTGTATTTACAACAGTTAATTGTTCTTAACTTTTTTATACATCCATATGATGCCAAGCCTCGAATCTTCATAGACAGACATGTTCTGATTATCTTCCTCGATCTAAATCAATGTAGAATTCTTTATTACTCCTCTTCTTTTACATCTTGCAACCCATTCTTCTCGCACTTTAAATGGACATTTGCTGCACTCTAAGATATGTACTAGACTTTTACTATCTTCTGAGTTCTTTCAGTGAAATTAAAGACGGGATTGTGTCTAATATTTCCTTGTAAAAGAATGTAAAAACTAATATATATTTTTTCATAGACTTATCATGGCTGTTTACTAATGTTAATGTTTTCGGCAATATAGTTTGTAGCGTAGGATCATGCCAGAGTATACCAGACCAAACAAAGAAATTTTCTGTTAAGGTCAATTGCGTTTCTCTTGCCAGTTTTTTCTACATGAAAAGAGAATGTTTTTATTACAAATTGAGTATAGTGCAGGATATTTATGTTTAAAGATAGACTAGTTCTTTGAACGCTCCTCTAAAGCTCTCGACTCCACTAAGGTGAATGTTGAATTTTATATGGAACAAATGTTCAGACTCGGGATATAATAACTAAAGGTCATGATGCTGGATAACTGAACATTACAATAACATAGAAATGTTTGTGTAGCTTCTGTGAAATGTAGTCCTGCCTCTTGGATTTCATATGTATAACACAAAACACATTTTGTGCTCTGGCGGCCTTTTTCAATGACCATATTGATGGCTAATTGAGAAATTTCGAGCAAGATGCCACATATTGTGTTGATTGGACTATTGTTGTTCATACCTCGATCGGAATTGCGGTGTCTGCTCTGTTTCAAAGTCAGGGAACTCTAAATATTTTTGCTGAATCCGGACAGAGTATTGTCTGGTATCCAAATAGACCGTATCATAACATTCCATTTGATCTTGATGTAATTATTTGTAGTTATTGGTGGCCAGAGTCAGATGTCCAGAGAATTTCGCGGGTCATTACCACTTAGCTGCCTGATATTAATTGAATCTCACTTGATTTCACCTAGGCAATAATATTCCTCTATACAGACTATATTTAGCCATATTCAAGAACCCAGACTATAGTGAGAGTAATGAGAGATCTGGAATGATGAGGTATTTTATGGCTACACTTACTAAACCCACTAAAGTACTTAAGATGCTCAATGATAGGATTGGAGAGGAGTCATGGAAGCAACTGTTTATAAGCATGTCTATCAAGCAGACAGTTTATTGTTACTTTCCTCCTCTCTAGTGAGATAAATAATTGAATTAGATTGCATGTACAGATGGCTGTATATATTATTTTATAGTCTATATAAACATCGCTGGGAGTGTCTCACTCTGGCTCCAGATTTATTTGTAACATTTTTTATGGACAACCCAGTAAATAATTGTTCATCCCAAATTGAAGTATTGTATCTGGCGAAGTGCTTACGTCAGGTTAATTAGACAGTTTGTATTTTCGTGATTGAACCCAAATGATGCCGCGAGAGAAAGTTAAAAATATTCGTAGCCTCTCTCGAGTAGGTCATATTCTAGTTCGATGTTGTTGAGATCATCGTTTGTATATTCACTGAGAAATATCGCTGATACAAAACGATGCCCAAGCAATGTCACTTGAATTTGTATCCAAATGTCAACTGAAATTCCGTTACGTGACTTGTTTCTTTCTTTCAAGGTTAAAAACACTTACCACCCGGATCAGTAATCAATTACTCGCCAGTGAAAACTGGCGAGTATCTATACTGGCAATAAATCGCCTCCTAAGAATAGATCTAATTAAGTTCATGGAGTACACATGACAAAGTCCACTTTGTTTGTAAGCTGTCACATGGAGTGTGTTGACAATGGATTATTCACTGGATTAACTGTCACCCTAAGTGAATACACATGTCTGAGAGATAAAACCTAGTAGATAACTACTATACACGATGATTTGGTATTTGGCGTAATACCATTACTTAGTACCCAATACTGGTTTTTGCCATCATGTAGTTTGAATGTACATTATATTTCTATAATATCCATTATCCCATTTAATTTTAATTTATTAATTATGAAAAGACTATAGATAGCTTGTCATTTTTTGTATACCTATACTAATAGGTTGGAATTGACCAAATATCCAGGCCATTATTATAAAGCTTGCATAGAAGAGTTAACTCCCTTGGCACTGAATATTGTTGGTCCTTTTACATCTCTGTTTGTCAACCTTGAACAGGTTACATTGCTTTCCCATTACCCAGGGAAGCTAACAAAGCACTAAATAA
>WURV02130870.1:0-19112 GCA_011762755.2 Epimenia babai
AACGTGGGACCGATATTGAGAGCAAATGGTGATGCCAACGTGGGACCGATATTGAGAGCAAATGGTGATGCCAACGTGGGACCGATATTGAGAGCAAATGGTGATGCCAACGTTGGACCGATATTGAGAGCAAATGGTGATGCCAACGTGGGACCAATATTGAGAGCAAATGGTGATGCCAACTGTCGTATTGATAAATTCACTATTAGGCATGCTCTCACCATTCATCTAAAAACAATGAAAATCGCTAGTCTTTAAGGACAGTCTTACCGCGAGACAGATGCCAGCGAGACAGTTTTATTTAGCGGAGCATCACTCCCCACTAACTTGCGCCGTTCACTCGCCCGGTCTGAGTATTGTGGCTTCACCACGGAAGGATTAAAATGTTCATACGCCGAATTCTGTTGGTAATATAAAACAAAATTTGTGTACCATAAAGTGTGACAAACGATGGTGAATAAAATGTTTTACAAAATGCGTCATGCCTTAACTGTGACATCAATTTAATATTACAGACATTCTTTTTCACGCTGCAGTTTTCCCTTTTTCACCTCAGAATATCTTGACAGACTTAGTATTAAGTGGGTCAGGGGTATAACAATCACTAACTCATATCAGTTAAAGTCATATACTATTCTAAAAAGAAACATTTCGCCTACATTATATATATATATATATATATATTATAAGATGTCGTTTTAGGTTATCTACAGTCAGCAGTCAGTATCCTGTGTGCCCACCCTCAGAAGCGATTACAGCCTTTATTCATTGAATGTATCAACGTCATCAGCCGCGCAAACACATCCTGGCCAATGTTCGTCCATTCCTGAATCACATTGTGTCCACATTTGATGGCAGTTGTTGACGTTCATGCACTCGTCGACCAAATTCATCCCAGGTATGTTCGATAGGTGAAAGGTCGTGGCTATAGGCAGGCCAAGGCATGGTTTTATATTGCTCCATTTCAATAAATGTAGTGTTGTAGTGCTGCGTGCGACCGCGCATTATCCAGTCGGAATATGCGGAGATTACGATGTTCGTTTATAAACAGTCTTGCAAATTGTAGCTAAATATTGTTGATGTTTGATGTAGCCCTGAAGAGTGCCATCCATGAAAAGGAGATCCGTACAGCAAGGTGTGGATATTCCACCATGACGTTGCCACCAAAACAATCTCTCTGTACGACAAAAGCAGCAGTTGGTTCTCCCTGACTACAGTATACATGCACTCGCCCGTCGGGGTATGAGGCACATTAAATGCAGTAAACAGTGCTCCATCACTGATTGTCCTATTGGCCTTTTGGATCATCTTTGTCTGCTGAAATTAGAGCGAGAAGGCCCAATATAAGGTCTCCGACATCTTAAACCTGCTGCCCGCAAAATATTCCATCCACATTGCCTGATCACTTATTTTCCTTTGATGTCGATGAGGAGCTTCTCTCCCCGTGCAAGTAGTTGGTCTTGTCCGATGTTATTACACGTGGTCTTCCACTTCGTGGTTGTTATACCGCTGCTGCAGTCGTCTTATGGTTCATTCAGTAACATTCAATTCAGCTGCAATTTGACTCGCTGTCATTCCATCTTCAAGTATACCAATAGCTCTCCCTCTATCATCATTACTGTGACAATATGACAACACGTGTTGACAGAAAAATGAGCAGGTATGAAAATGACATTGTGGTACCAGCTTATACATTCACATATGAGACCCACCACGTCAAAATCAGTCGGAAGTCGGGAAATCCCCAATTCAGTAAAATGCAATAATACATTACATGAAAAATATGGAATTTTGGTTTTTTCCATTTTAGGGTACTTCAGTCATTAAACATTCATAAGAATATATTTTTCTGTATGAAATATGCTTAAAATATCGTATTATTACCAGTTTAAACTGTGTGACAATGTTTGGTCGCCGTTTTCTCAATATTAAGTTTCTCCACTATTATGTATATATTTGCCGATATTATTGTTACCTCTTTGTGGATTATTATGATTTTAGTAGCATTGGAAAGCTGCTCTGGTTCTCTCTCCAGACATGTATAAATCATTTGATTGACAAATTGAGACCTCAGACTGATTTCGACATGGTGGGTCTCATTTGTAACGTTCTTTTTTAAATTTGATGGTTTTAACTTGACATTTTTTACTGAATTACAGCTTTCAGTTAGTGCACTACGTACAAACAATATAGAAAAAGAAAATTTCAGTTTTTATCAGAGGATATTTCATATGTATAGTTTCAAAATACCGTAGTGCTGTATGAAGCTAGTGTTATATAATAGAAAGTTTGTATATTACTTTATTGTTTATTAGTGGGTTTTAGTTTGTTTGTTGTTATCACAAACAAGGTTAGTGGCATAAAATCGTCGGCGTCTACTTGTGAGAGAATTTTTCATGGAAATACTGTACTTCTTGTCAGCTATAAGCAAGTTTTGGGTAATAGAAAGAATTCTCTTGGTCCCCGGCACTTGATAATAACCGGAATTGACAGTACTAACCTTAATATGATCAGTGTCTATATCAAACCACACCATTAAAAGCAGTGTTACATTGAACAAATCTAAATGAGTAATGTTTACAGTACGTATCAGCAAAATATATTATATGCTTATATTATACCAAAGTAGCAGTTTACAATATGCGGTCGTACTTATTCGAGTGATTACAACTGTTCGCATTCAACCGTAGTAGAATTGAATCAATGTTTACATTATGCAGCATTCGTGGTATTTCATTAATGTTTCCATTGCAACATTAGCTTCTGTCATGCAGAAGCAATTCATTAATGTTTAGGTAATTTTTGATTGACGCATCAATGTGTATATTACGTAATATTAAGATTTGATTGATGTTTACATTACTTAATGTTTGAGTTTTATTGATGTTTACATTATGTCTTGTTCAAATTTAATCCATGTTTAGTTGTTTACGCATATACTTTGGATGCAATGTTTACATCATACCAGAACGCATGTATGATGAATGTTTACATTATGCAGAGTCAAATTAATATTTACATTGTTTACACCATACAGCAACAGCATTTGATCGAACTGATTCGCGAGCAAAAAATAGAGCCAGCTTTAGAGTTTGCACAGACGCATCTCGCGACACGCGGTGAGTCCAGCCCCGAGATTCTGATCCAGTTAGAGAAGACAATGGCTCTCATGGCATTCGATGATCCAGAATCATCTCCCTTTGGTGATCTACTCCACTCTTCTCAAAGACAAAAGGTTTTATGCTAATTGTTCACATCTTAATATAATAATGATTGAGAATATGAGTTTTCGCATAACGAGTGTGATCATTGTCAGGAGGTGGTGATAGGTAGTGATTAGATCAGATATACACGTAACAGAGATTTCTTGCATTGTTCTATTGTATATGAAATGTACAAGCATTTTGTACTCGGAATATTGAGGAATGTTTATATTAAAGAGAGTTTTGATCAATTTTCTAAATGTATTGAAAGGAATTAAGCATTTTAATCGCAAATGACATTTATTGCCATTCATAAAGTATCACTAATACTGTCTTTTTATATTCTTATTATCATTATTTCTTCATTCACCACCTGCATGGTTCATTAGCGTCTGCAATACTAACTGAACTGTCGTCACTTTGAGTGAAAATGCCTGAACCTCACATGCCTTAAAGATGTAGAATTCTGGATTAACCTTATTGTATAATACGAAAAGTAAGTTAAGGTAACATTTTATTAAGGGAACTAAAGCTATGATTATCGCTAACTTTGTATACAGTCATACCTAATCTTGTGTTATGGGATCAGTGCCTCATGGCATGAAGTTAATGCGACGGATGTTATGTACACCAGCAGCTATGTAAGTACCGCACCGTTTCAGGTTGCCAGTGACGTCAATGCCGCGATTCTTGACACAGATTCAAAACCGAAACTTGAAACTTTCGTGAAATTACTTCACTGGTCGCAATCTATGCTGGACGAGAAAAAAGTCCAGTATTCAAAGATGTCCGATGTTGCGCACGGTGTCACGACGTAAAGCTACTCCCATTTGGAATGCAGGCTCTATTTCTACCATGCCTGTCATTGGATTCATCAGACAGTACACCAGTGTACCGCATCATCATTCAACTAGGCCACTAAATGCAATAATGTATAATTTTTATACCCTACACCAGTGTACCTCATTATGATTCACTTAGGCCACTGAATAGGATATCTTTAATTTATGTAGTAGACCAGTGTACCATGTTATGATTCAGACATGTCACTAAATATATCCCCATTTAATGCTGTACACCGGTGTACCACATTATGATTCACTTAGGCCACTGAATATGATATCTTTAATTTATGTAGTAGACCAGTGAACCATGTTGAGATTCAGATGTCACTAAATATATCCTCATTTAATGCGGTACACCAGTGTACCACATTATGATTCAGTTAGATCCTTGAATGCAGTATCTTTGATTTATGCACTACAGTAAAGAAATTCAGATTTGGCTTGACTTTATTCAGAACTCAGTGTAGGTGTCTCAAACAGAAAAGAATTAAGATCATCAGAGCTTAGTTTTGATAAGTCATAAAAAAATGCTGATAACAGTTTCTAGATATTATAGTACTCAACTAAAAATACTGAATTGTTCTCTCGAATCAGGTTTTAACTACAGCACTAATGCTTTACTTTCTACTATGTGTCCATAGCAACTTCGCGTAAATGCTGTTGCGACGCACTCTATCCTTTGTTTTAAACCATATAAAAAATGGAAACCTCGTTACATTCCTTAATTAGAAAACGATCTTCCGCCGAGGCAGCTATCTAACATAAAATATGTGCAGAACTAACTATAAAACGACAAATGGGTATGAGTGTACCATCATTCACTATGTTGTCTTGTGTGACTAATATTAGTACTTTAAAAATCAGCTTTAATATTCCTGCAGACAGATGGTAATACAGATCACAACTAACATTTAATCACTTCCTATTGGTTTCTTTCTAATCTTCCTCAAAAATTTTATGCAAGTTCATTAATAAATTTTTTGCAAACAAACCAGTCACTGATAGAAAGACAGATAGAGACAAAGATCTGATCATTAGTGGATGAAATTAATAGTTTATACCATGGGCACCTGTAGCCGCAATACGTAAGGTGCAGTTGGGTGTTTCAAGCATATTAACAGTATCGCATGTAATTATACACTGTATTGTCAAGGATGATAAATTATATGGCTTCATCTTCAGGATTTTTATGATTGTGTATTGTATATATATAACAGTTGATTAAATATAAATTATTTGTATGTACTTGTCAATGCTTTGTTTTAGTCAATTATTCCTAGCTGTAATGGTTGCTGTATGGTAGCCATAGTGGTCCTATGAATTCATACTTTGCTTGGAAGATTGAGAAGTAGTTGCAAAATGATGACGTGCATTTAGGTGACTGCTACGACCAATTCTGGACTCGAAGGCTCTGGAGTGAATCGGGCATATGAGTGCATGGTTTGTTGCTGATAGGTTCAAGTCTTTGGTCCACCAATGTTTTCCCCCATGTTGCGGCTTCTCTCAGTGCATGGTTTGTTGCTGATAGGTTAAGTCTTTGGTCCACCAATGTTTTTCGCCATGTTGCGGCTTCTCTCAGTACATGGTTTGTTGCTGATAGGTTCAAGTCTTTGGTCCACCAATGTTTTTCACCATGTTGCAGCTTCTCTCGGTGCATGGTTTGTTGCTGATAGGTTCAAGTCTTTGGTCCACCAATGTTTTTCGCCATGTTGCATCTTCTCTCAGTTTATGGTTTGTTGCTGATAGGTTCAAGTCTTTGGTCCACCAATGTTTTTCGCCACGTTACGGCTTCTCTTGGTGCATGGTTTGTTGCTGATAGGTTCAAGTCTTTGGTCCACCAATGTTTTTCGCCATGTTGCAGCTTCTCTCAGTTTCTGGTTTGTTGCTGATAGGTTCAAGTCTGGTCCACCAATGTTTTTCGCCATGTTGCGGCTACTCTCAGTTTCTGGTTTGTTGCTGATAGGTTCAAGTCTTTGGTCCACCAATGTTTTTCGCCATGTTGCAGGTTCTCTCGACTCCTTTGCTCTGGACAGAGTGTTGACCTCCCATCCCGCTTGTTCCTAGCTGTCAGCACTGCCTCAATGCTTGTCACGTTGGCTGTCAACGAATTGTTCTTTGGTGGTGTAATTTTGCCACTTCATGTCCATGAGGTTTCTGAGATATCTCTGGTGGAACCACTCAAGGAGCTCCACTTGTTTCCTGTACAGGGCCCAACATTCTGACCTGTAGAGAAGAGTTCTCAGGAGCACTGCCCTGTATACCTTGATGATGCTGTCCAGGGTTGGTGTCCGTGGGTGCCTCTGCATCATGAATCGATGTGTTGGTGATGATCAGGGAGTTTTCAGCACAAAGTTCAAATTCTATGCCAGCCTAGTACACCCGGCTAGATTGTGCAGTCCCTACAGACCCATGCCTTGACATTGCCCATGATAAATATCTTGTCAGCATTGGTCATTTTCTTCAAGATCTCAGATCCCTGTATAAACACTCCCTAGCATGGCGTCTGCCAAGAGGGTTGGGACGGAAATGCTGATTATGGCTGCGAATTGATTTTCTTACAATGGGAAGTGAAGAAACATAAGACCGTAATGCTTCGGACATTCCACCGTGCTAGCTTCAAATTCTGCTGTCCTTTTTCTCTTGTTTTGACAGCTTGGTGGTAAGATCCCTATTGACTGTCACAAGCCAACCAGGTGAGAGTAAGACAAGCTCTGTTTAGATCACTTTTTCGAGGTTCGTCTCCTCGTGGAGCAAGCAGTTCTATAAATAAGAGGGTAGAAATGCACACTAAAACCCTTTAAACACCATTAACTCCATATTTCAATGCCGCGACTCACCATTATAGAGTTAATAATTGATCGTTACAGCCATCTGCGGATGTTGCTGCTACGATACAGACTTTACATATCAGTGCGATCTCAAAAAGGATTACGGAAATGCGCAAAGGAAAGTCTGCCATTGTGGCTTGGTTTATAGCGCACCAGACGCGATATCTGGAGGTTATGGAGGAAAGGTATTTTTGTGCATTTCCCCATGTAATAAAAATGTTGGGAACCGATTTGTCAACTTAAAAATATCTCATTCGTTCACTTGATGCATCAGATTTTGAAACCTGCCATGTAAGAGATGCCCATGAGCATATTCAAAGGTATTGTTTGGGATGCTGAAACACGTTTCAACTAAACTAAGTGTGGTTTCAAGTTGGCCCTAGCTTCTGGGATTCATAGGTCGCGCAAACTCCTTTCCATCTGAATACCTGTCCCTCAGCACTCCGTTCTAAAACTGACACATCTGTTATGGGGTGATATGTCACACCGATGCACAGTTTCTGTCCTCCAATTTCTGGTTTATATACCTATGTATTACGTACTCAGTATGATGTTTTGAACGATTTTATTCTGCATGCCCTCAATTTCTTGGATTTTTTGATATATAATAGTCAGTTTCATGACCAGAACAAATGTTAGCACCAGTTGAAATGTTTCTTGATATCTTATGACATGTCACCATTTACCAGCAAGTCCATATAAGCAACATTCAGCAACTGGTCATTCGTGATACCAAGTGCAGCCATCAGATCTTCGCATATAGCTTGACCATCCTCGGTGGTCTGGTCATCACGCAGTTGAACCTGTGGGTAAATTCTTAATTCAAATTTTAGGTGGATGGAAAACATGTAAACCCGCCACCAATAACAGTTTTACTTCTAAGCCTACTAGTGTACAAAATCTACCAGATGACCCTTTATCCACAAGCAACCAAATCAATCCTACGCTATCTAATATTACGGGTTAGAGTATCCATATAAGTGAAGATCTCTAATGATATAGATAGTTTGACTCTTAACCCCACCACTACTGCTGCTCTTAATGTTTTCATTCGTCGCAACTTATTTTATTCTGACGCTTAAACTAAAAATACATCTACCCGCAAACGCTAAAACTGTCAAGGCAGGCAGTTTATGTCTAATGCCATACCGTGTACCACATTTTATACAATAAAAATCGCTCATGTAGCGGATTAGATGAAACAAAGAAACAGAATATACCTTAGTTGTATCCAATGAACTATTTAAACACCAAAATGGATACTTAATATTTATCTACCATGACCTGTTTATTGTTTATAAAATATACACAATCTCTCGTGGTGCTATCTTTCAGCTTGTCATCACGCTGTACGTAGTCATCATCATCTATAACAGGTCTAGCGGACTGCATGACTGGCTAGTTTGTTAGTTTGTTGGTAACCAGTGGCCTCAATAAACAAAGGTCACATCTGCCAGGCCTCAGTGGATTTTTCTATGGCAATTCCACCGCGATAAAAACGATAGTGATTACCTGTCTCACTGTCTGTGTAAAGAGCCCTTCATGGCATAGACATTAATGCAAGGCTATTAATTATTTTTGCATAGATCTGATCCTGGATAAACTGTGGTAGAACTGCATCCTATTGTAGATATTTCACAGGTTAAAGTGTTAACATAACCGGATTATGTAATAAGAACTACAAAGGTAACAATTTTTTACTGATTAACATGAGCTCATGTATACTATGTCAGGTGAAATGAACAAGCAAAGGAAGTTCACACATTATATACTGAGCCAACATCAGACACAAAAAATACCAAGGTAACGCATTTACGACATGGCTAACACGGCAACCCACACCTCTATTCAACATCGGACAGTAACACAAATAGATAGGAAATAGAAGACATATAGTTAAAGTTGTAGAACAAAATAAAAGGCATGATCCTGATCGTTTTATCCCTGTCTTCAATTCATCTATGCCTTTGGTATTACATGTAATAGGTTTACTACCTTTTCCTATACTTCATACACAAAAGCTTGTGTTAATCTTTTTATCAGTTTGTCCAAAAGTGTTACCTTGGTATTTTCTCTTTTTTGCACTATAGCTAACATGGGAACTAGTCATCTTACACCCATCTATGTAATTATGTCACCTCAAGTTCCATGAAGTCTCCGAGCCCATCCACTTGATCTATGTGAACTCTAGTCTGACCAATCATGTAGACGTACCGTGTCTTTCGCACCACACCTTTTATGCCATTGCTTGCACTCAAAATATTCTGGATAAAAAGGAACAACGATTGCATGGTGATGACGGAGTGGCACCCGAAAAGTCGAAAGACTAGTCAAGACCACCCGAAAACCCGTAGAAAAGGAAGACAGGAACTTCAAGTAGTCAAGACCACCTGAAGAATTGTAGAAAGGGGAGGATAAGAAGCTCAAATATTCAATACCATTCGAGGAACTATAGAAAAGGAAGACAAAAGCTGATATAGAAATGAAATGAAATGAAATTTTATTGATTTATAGTGCCCTTTTAACACATGGCTATCAAAGACACTTTACAAATTTAAAGGTTGCTATGATTAACTAGAAAAACACAAGGAATACGGTTCAAAATCGAACTTGGTATTCCATGAATAAATTATAAGTAAAATAGGTATATACACTAATATCACATACAAAGAAATATGACTAAAAATATTACAGCACAGATTAGAAAAACACGAAAAACACAAAATATAAGAAAATTACCATCCAATTACCAATTACCATAGCTAAGAATATCTGAGGAACTGTAGAAAAAAAGATGAGAAATTGAAATTTAAATGGTAAAATTTATCTGAAATGCTGTGGAAAAGAAAGAAAAGAAGTTAAAATAGTCATCCACATGGAGAGTTGTAGACAAAGGAAGGCAGCAAGTACAAATAGTCAAGACCATCCAGAGAACTGTAGAGAAGGAAGGCAAGCAGTTTAAATACAGTAGTGAAAACCACATAAGAAACTGATGAAAAATACAAAAAAGATGGAACAGTTGGAACCGAGTGTTAGATTTGATCGTTGACCAATTTCTTGAAAGTGAAAGTTGCAGTAACTTCCCTCGTGTTATGGAAAGGGCTATGGTTGTCTAGAAGTATCTTATTTATCCTTTAGAGTTCATTTATAGCAAATGCGACTGACACTATAATTGATAATGCATCACGGACACCTGCTTATTTAGTATATTATTTTGCTTTGTCAGATTTCATGGGATACATATTGGGTGCTCTCCCCTTCCATACAGTCCTATATTATTAATTATTCCATATTGAAGCTTGAAGTGTCAGATTGATGGTACGGTAAGTTACATTACCTTTAGGGCTACTGGATCACTTGTACTGTACTGGACAAAATCACTTAGTTTAGGTCCCGATACATTTGGTCTGCTGTAGTAAATAAGGGAGCTCATGTCATTCTGAAAGGTATCAAATTTTCACAACAGTTACGAAATATAATATTTTATTAAACTACTTTCGAAAAGCAGTTAGTCGAGTGGTAGGAGCACTCAACTTAAACCAAAAGGGTCACACATTTGAATCCGTACATTGGCCAACTTTTATACCATAAATCTCAGGAAGTAATTTATCCCCGATTGATGGAGTAAACCCTTTTCTAAAATATGTAGATGTTTGATTTTATTTTTGGACGATGATATACGAATGTCGAAGCTATTCTATCTGCGACAAATATCTGCTTGAAAACATAAAAGTTCTGAGGGCGACTCTAAGAATATATATGGCGTTATTGATGGTCTACATGACAGGGAAAGAGTTAGTGGTAGGGACACCAGACTCGTAACCCAAAGGATGCGGATTCAAAACCTCCCACCAGTCAACTTTTCTGCGATAAGTAGAATTTCTTCTTCTGCAAGTCATTTATCCCAGATTGCTGGAGTAAACTTATCTCCAAAATCAGTAGATGCGGGATATTATTCTTGGCGGAGAGTTATGCGAGTATCGAAGGTATTGTATATTCACTGAATAGCTACCAAAAGCATTACATTGTAAACTATATCAGAGAGCCTTTATTGACTGATACGTGCCGTATATAAATGTTGTAATTTACCATTACTTATAAACCTATTAGCTTCATTGTCATCAAGTAGACCAAATAAAAAAGTTCAGGATATCCATGCCTGTAATGGAATTGTTTGGAATTTTATTCTTGCAAGATATAAGTTGACACATAAGTTACTCTAATAGCATATACAATAAGTAAGACTGCAAAGGTATTTAATGAAAACTTTGTGATAAAAGGTATATCCTACACTAAAATAGTTACGCTTAAATATTTTTTAAATATATAAGAAGTGGAATCTCTTTGATTAAAATGTACTTCTTAGCTTAGCTGCCAAATACACTTTACACAAGTAAAAACTCTTAATAACCTAAGCCTGTTGCGTAATTGTTAGTCGATTTATAGGCGTAAGTTATCTGCAATTATCAATCTGCAGTCTTTATTTTATGGATAGCAATGTTGAATACCATTAAAAAACCTAAAACATCTATAGGGGTGATTCCTAGACTATTCTTGTTATGTATCATTGCTTTTTGCATTGCCAGGCCAAATATATTTGTAACGAATGGCCTTACTTGCGTTTCCCTTAACTTTAGACGGCCTTTATTACAATGAAAAAAAGTATCGCATTGTTTCAGTATTATGAAGTTACTGTCAGACAATCTCCCAACTGCTTCCTGGAGCGTACATATATCACTGATGCGAGCCTTTATTTCAACATTTCGTGGCATTCTGCAGGCGTGGACCTGTATGAAATCAAGTAAATTTGATTAAAGTGTACTTGTTAGCTTTGCTGTCATACACACTTTGCATGAGGAGTTACTTTGAATAACCTATGCTTGTAAAGTTATATTGATGGGGGTAGCCAATGTGGTTCTATACTAGAATAAGGCCCCCATCTGAGATGTAGGTTTTTTTTCTGCGCATTTCTCCCCAGATGTACGGTGATGTAGTCACTCTCCTTATCTGCCTACATTATCTACCATTATAAGTTTCAGTACAATACATATAATAAAGTTACTTTATGTGATAGAGTAATAAAACGCAGAAAAAAGATAAAATATATAGGTAGTTGGCGACCAGAGATCATGCATTATTACAATGTGTGTCTCTAAAAATGGACAAAGGCCGAGAAACTGAGAACACTAGTCCACAAGACCACAGCTCGTTTGTTATCAGGACGTACCCCCCCCCTACCCCACCCCTGTAATGTGTTGACATTAAGTCTCGTACTCTTCGCGACTCGATTCTAGCACTGATTAGTTTACCGCGGGCGGTGTGCCGTTCACGATCACTTTTAAATTTGTATAGGCTCCAGCTATTCATAGAACTACATTGGCTACGCTCATTACCGTCACATCATAAATCACGTGACGTACAATCGTATTTAATTTCATTTGACGTTTTACTAATAATTTTATCGTACATCACCACGCTAATTTTCTGTATTAATGATGACATTAATATGTATTTTCCCACCATGAATCCTCTGCGAAGTTAACAACCGATTACGAATATTGTGTATTTAATGTTTTATAATGAGACTGAAAAACAAATAATTGAACAGTTTGGATTTAGCAGACGTGACTGTGCGAAATGATTATTGAGCAGATCGATCAAGAGGAAGATTTTAGTAGTGAGTAATTGGGTCAGAGGACGTAAATAAAAATCCTTAAATTATGCAGATTCCTGAATTGTGAATGAGTAATGCAATATCTGTCCCAGGCGTATTCGCTGATATACTTTGACTAATTTACAGGAACAAATGGACACTGAAGCCTGGCTACTTTTATATATGAACGCACTATTTTCTAGATTTACAATGAAAATGGCGGCTTTGGCGTAGTCCTATGTACTGCGTAAAGTCGCAAAGAAATTTTGTTATATTTTAACGGTAACAATACAAAAGGTATGGATGGTAACTTCGTTTATTTGACGAATGTTATGTTAAGTATTTATAAATATTTTCTCATTGGGCGTTTCTATGAATATGCCCTATTGAAGCAATAAAGAGTACAATTGCATCGATGGGAGACTGTCACTGAGGAAAGTAAGTGGGTGGGGCTCTAGAGAATGGTCTGCAAATATAGAATGTATAGCGTAAACAAATGTAAACATTAATTTTGTACTACTACTAGTATGTGCATCATTTAAAAATTAACTGATCAAAACGACTGACAACAGTATAGTTTGCCGATGAAAGCAGCGTGAAAGAATGGTAATAAAAAATAACGGTGAACGAATGTCATACTCATACCCAGAGTATTGAAAAATAATTTATTCTACGTTAATGATATAAATTATATTTACAATATATATTTATATTTGCAGACCACTTGTCGGAAAGCTCATATAAGTATTCAACCAAAATATTTTGGTCATTTGTCTTTTATCGCATTTATCAAATAAAAAAAAATTGGATATCAAAGGTGGAGTGCTTGGCCTGGAAAGAGTAAGGTGCGAGTCAGTTGTATTCATATCCACCGTCTTTTTTCCTCTACCAATCATATATCAACATGTTTCCTTCGGCAATTTCACTGTCGTTTCTGTTTGTACCTTGCTTTTTTTCCCTGTTTATCTTGCGCCACGAATGGCTTAGATGGTTTTCACTGGCTGCATTCAAACTCTTCATTGTCCCATAGTTCTCGAAGTAGTTCACCCAGTTCTGAATCCTGCTCTCTAAAGGTGCTCTTTCACATTGGAACTGATGCATGAAAATGTCTTGCACTGTCTTGAGCAAGCCTTTCTTGAAGTAATGTTTGACGCAGTATATTCATTGCTGACCTCCAGTTGTGTTCATCACAGGCATTAGTTGCTTCTGCCGTGTTCTGCAAAATAAGGGTGATTTGTGAAGGGATGAAGGAGGTATCACAAGAAGTGCACACGCGGGCCCGAGTGTGACTTTTTTGGAGTCACCCTATATATTTCTTCCATTTTGCATGTTAAAGAATTTCATTGCATAATCATGACTAAGGATAAATTTTTCATTCAATTTTGTTAATCCAATAGGTTTTCCTGATTTTGTAAATCCAATAGGTTTTCCTGTTTTTGTAAATCCAATAGGTTTTCCTGTTTTGGTAAATCAAATAGGTTTTCTTGTTCATCAAGAAATTACCATGTATTTTATGGGTACAGGTGAGCTGATACAAATTAGCTAGTTTAACACAGTTATTGTTTTATGACCCAGTATGATACTAACTAATATAGGCGAGGTATTAGGAAAATAACAGGGTTTCGAGTAAATAATTCATGCTGATGTTATACTGGAAATCAGCTGAAATGCATTCTTAGTGAGAAAATAAAAACTTTTTTCATCTAATGTGGGGGTACCAAAAAGGGTGTGTGATATTTTGAGCGGTACAGGTGAATGTACTGTACATTTATAGCCCGTGAGTATAAGCTGATAAAAGTTTCAGATGCGATTTATAATGAATGTTTATAGCAGCTATTCAGTGCAAAAACATTACCTTCACTACTCAAATATCATCAGTAAACGATGATATAGAACATTTACTAATTTTGTAGATTGGTATGCTCAAGTTGGGCATAAATGACTTACTAAAAATAATGACAAAAACATGTGTGGAACTAGCAACTTTTCTGTTTCAGCACCCGTCTAGTGTTTTAACTTCGCAGCTATTTCTTCGGCCATACTCTACTCAAGGCTAATATACGATCATATTCTAGCGGAATATTATAAAGATATCTACCCTGCGTAGCGTATGTCAGTCGTATTGGTAACAAAACACACGCGTTTTTTTACACACGAGTCACTCTGACTCATTCTCGGCTGTTAAATTGATTCCGATCCCCGTCATTACGGTCTACATATTTCATGTGCTTCATCATATCGTTATGCGCGGATGCATCGATATGTGGGGTTCAATGTAAGCGATTTGCCTATTATGCCTTATTCAATATTACACATATCTGTAGTGACAATTTGTCAGAGTGGCTTTAAATTGTCGCTTATATAAATAATACAGTTTTACATCGATTCTAACGCGAAGGTATGTAACTGTGCAAATATGAATAGTCCATCGGCTGATTAAAGCAAGGCGGGTTCCGCTAGAGTGGCTAGTTCGTATCGGCTTTACCATCATGTGTCGGCTCGTACCATTTCCGCATATAAAAATAGACACAGAACCCATTGTATCTCTGTAATGACAGCTTGCAGCTATTTTGCAGCTATTATTGTTGGCGCGTTACTCGCAATACTTTATCGTCGTAAAACATAGTGAGACAATGTTGATGCTGTTGACGATGTACGCACAAGTAACGATTTATTGATTATTGTCACATGGATCACCATGGCGATGATTATTGTTGACTAGATCACCATTGTGATGATTATTGTTACATAGATCACCATGGTGATGATTATTGTTACATAGATCACCATGGCGATGATATTGTTACATAGATCACCATGGTGATGATTATTGTTACATAGATCACCATGGCAAAGATTATTGTTGCATAGATCACCATGGCGATAATTATAGTTACATAGATCACCATGGCAAAGATTATTGTTGCATAGATCACCATGGCGATGATTATAGTTACATAGATCACCATGGTAATGATTATTGTTATATAGATCACCATGGCGATGACGGCGAGGGAACTGTGTGAAAACGACGATCTCGCTACCGCGCTCGTCCTTGATCCGTATCTCGGATTTCCGACCCACAAAATGACCGTCGGGTAGGTATCACCAGTGCGAGAGATCGGCCAGAATTTTTGGCCAGAGGAGATGCTAGCCCGGATTGGTTGGAACAATTTTACCGTATAAAACCTACTGCGACAGCCGTGTGAGTTAGTAAAACAAATACACACCCGGAACTGGTGAGAAGGTCATCCAGGAACCAACAGCCATTGTCTGTAATAATATATTGTATATAATCACTGATAATAGTCATTGTATCCTTTTTCCATATCTCTATGAACAAAAATGACTAAATTTAAAATATGTGTTGATAATATTGTAGCTATAAATCATTCCTAATTAAATATATAGATAGAAGAATGATTCGTTTTAGTGATATTCATATCTTCAGGTCCAAAATAAAGGTTGGAAAACCGGTCGAGCTGAAAGCTGTTTTGACGCATTTCCGGAAAATGCAGAACTACGAACTCGCGTACAAGGAGTTCGTTTCCTGTTCCGAAGGCATCGGTACATTCAACCAGTCACGCACGGAGCAACAGCATCTTACGACTAAAGAACATGTTAGTGCGGGTGCGGGAGGGGCTGTTTTAGGGTCGGAGTCGCATTGGCCTAAAAAAATTTTCAAGCCCTATCAGATGACATTAAAGTGCAATACTGTGTCGCTATAATATATTACTATAACATATTTATATACGTAATGATAAAGGGGGTAGCCAATGTGGTACTCTGAATAGTTGGACAGAAATGGACAGAAAGAACCTATACCTCTGATGGGACATTGGATATTTATATACTACAACGTTACTATAATATGTTAGAATAAAGAGATATACCAAATTTCCCTAAGAGAAAATACTCAAACCCCCAAGTGATATTTACCATGGGTTCCTTCTCAATAATTTGTCATAGATATCCGTAATAAAGCTACGATGATGATTTTTCGGCATTAGATATCAGATATCGTACGCTTCTCGAACTGACGAGAGCCATGCTATTTTCTGGCCTCGGGCAGAAATCTACGTGCGTGGTACAAGGGAGAGAAGTCTGTAAATGCAGCACATCCTCCCGTTTTCCTATTATCTCCCATTATCGGAAATTCGAAAATATGATCACGGAAATACCAGATTGCCCCCCTTTAGTACATCCTGCGTTAGCATTTGTTTGATATACCTATACACTTATCGTATCGGCATCTCTTTGGGTAAATATGGTAACTCATTCGTTCACTATATACAATACATACCCTTCTACTAAGTATATATTTGTTCACAAATTTTGCTGTGCCAGTGACCTGGATAGAGTTACAATCACCAGGTATACCAGACGTACAGGGATGGGCTTCATCATTTTGGTACCATTGCTGGCTTTCTAGTCGGAGTTTAGAGGGTTTGAATTGCACGCATAATGAATCATTATATTTCCTAGTATCTTTGGGTGCAAGATGCTTTTTTCCATTACTCTGGGGACTGGGAATTGGGAATGAAAGCCAGTGACAATTAGGGTGACATTCAATACCCACAGGTTTACGCCAAATGTCTCTCCCTACAGAGGGCCGTAGAGCTACCTCTCTCAAGGTACCAAATTGTTGTAAGCCTTGATCGTACGTAAATATCTATAAATGGGCTGACTACATAGCCCTCTAGCCTCTGCTGTAACTAACCTAAATTGCGATTGACAGTATTCCAAGCAAGACATTATTAGGTACATTTTCCAGTATAAAACACGGGGCGTATTTTTCATTACACAGATCTTCCGCTATTTGCGCATGTTTGACAAGTGCGCTGGGTTCGAGGTACTGCCCTGTCACCGATACTCCATGGAGGGCAGGGTCGGTGGGATGATTTGCTCCACCCGCATCTGGTTCGTCGACCCAGTGAATTTTTTGTCAGATGTATAGAGTTATCATATGACAGTTCTTTCCGGTTTTTTTAATCTAACGCACTGCTCAATATTCCAGTTGATGGACCAGACCGATGACCAGTATGTCCCGTTAACGTCTTGCGTACTGGGATACATGTCCTATTTATCGGTATATCCCGTTAATGTCTCAAATACTAATATTTCCAGCTATTGTCTCGTTAATTGGTACATCCTGTTTTAACATTAAATGTCTCGGTATGTCCGGTTGAATATTTCATGTATCCTGTATCATGTATATATTTCATGTATCCTGTATCATGTATATATTTCATGTATCCTGTATCATGTATATATTTCATGTATCATGGTCCATCCGGTTATATATCAGGCATAAAAACGACAAGATCCCGATGCTGGTCGGTTGCATATCGGAGCTAACGAAACGAGAGGAGGAGACTTTACTGCGGCCGTGCGATAATGACTTCAGCATCATGTATTCTTGCCGTAAGAACTGCGCCCAGTTGTGGCTAGGGCCGGCCGCATTCATCAACCACGACTGTCGGCCCAACTGTAAGGTCAGCAAATGTTACAATAATTACTTAAAATCAGGAGGGGGGTAGTTAGCCGTGTGGTCAAATCTTGGGAGTGACCGTGGATCGATGCCCGATCTAGCCAGTGGTTTTTTTGGACACGAAATCCGTTCATGGCAGTCCGGGCTGCCCTTTCACAGTTGGTATCTGACGGCCTCGTCTTTCCGACGTCGGGTTTCGCATGTTTCCTCAAGCGCTGTCTACGGCGCCTACTTCTTCGCTGGCTCGCCACCTTATAGTATATAAAACAACAGTGCTCACAGACCTAACAAAGTGTGCATCGTACGTAGGCTCTCTGTAGTCGTTTGAAACCAGTGGCGTGACTTGATGAAGGTCAATCACTCCAGCGTTCCGCTCGCCGTAATTATTGAGGCTGATTCTTTCGTCGTGGTAATCACAGCTGACTTAGGCTCGCTTCGTAATGTTACTCTCGCCAAGAAAATACAAGGTAAAAGGTAAATTACAACATTTATAGATCGCAAGTATCAGCCAATAAAGGCTCTTGGATGTGGTTTACAACGAAATATTTTTTGCAACTAATCAGCGCATATACAATACCCCCGACACTCACATATCACCCTGCCAAGGATTATATCTAGCATCTACCCATTTTGGAGACGGGTTTACTTCAGCAATCGGGGATAAATGACTTGCTGAGGATTACCTCAGAAAAGTTTCGACCCCGCGACCCTTCGGTTACGAGTCCGGTGTTCCTACCACTCGACTAACCGCTTCCCTTATGGGTTGAACACAACCATATGATGCTTTAGGGTTAGTATGATTTTCTAAAGATAACCATAATCTCAAGGAATTCCCTAATATACGATGAGTTTAAAGGTTTTTTGGTAGTAATATCCAAAAATGTATACTGTTACGACGTTTTTATGGTCCAAAGTATATATATTTATAGTATGTATATGCTATTGGGATATAGAAATTATATATTTTATTCTAGATTTCTTGAATATAATGTGACCGTTGTAAATATACCAGGTAATTGTTATCCATTTCATGCTCACTCTAAATGTACATAGTTGTATCTAACATTGATCTGTATTACCTGTATACTGTTA
>WURV02130981.1:0-19110 GCA_011762755.2 Epimenia babai
GCCGTTAAGACAGGTGGCCGTTTAATCCAGGTTTGACATTTTGACTACTGTACATGTCGGGAGGAATTTGAAGTGACTGTTACGACAGGTGCCCGCTTAATACAGGCGGCCGTTCTGGCAGGTTTGACTGTACAAGCATTCTATTGTTTACGTTTATCCCTGGGTCAATCCCTGCTCAAGTCTGTAGAATTTTTCGGGCTGAAACCCTTGTACCCATCAGGCTTTAGGTAGCCATTGGGGTGTAGTTCTGTTACAGCTTTTCCCTTTGTAATGGCTGTGTTTCAGATGCTCTTTGGATGATCTCTCTGTTGCTTCTATTGCTATCCCATCATTTCATTGTAAATATTCTTCAACAATTCAAAATTTAGCTGCGAGTATGACACATGTTGCCCGTACACATTTGAAACTAGTGGCATGAATGGAAGGTCAGTTATCTGCTCAGACTCAGTGGGTTGTCACCATAGTTATTGTCTCCCACCTCCAATACGTGAGGAATATGTCATGTTAACCGCATTTGTAGAGGGCCAAGAAGGACCTAGAAAATGATTAACTATAACTACACATACATACATACATATATACATATGTATGCACACACACACACACATACATGCACCATTTGGATATACTGGTTTGGCTGCCCATACACTTTAAAGATGAGTGTTGGCCACAATCCAGGATAAATCACATGTTCATGAATATTACGATCAGCTAAGTCTAATGATGAGTAGTTTCAAACCTGAACTGATTATATAAATGATAACTGCTATTACTGATGCGTTATCTCCCTCGCACATGTTATATTACGCTACTGACATTCATGTTCAGCGTCAATGTTTAAATATTGCGTTACTATTGTTTTATTGTTGCTTGGTTTTTGCTCTTTCTGTTTGTGCTGTTATCATTGTATTTTCATCATACCATTGCTTTCTTTTATGCTGTTTCATAATTTTGTCAATGACATTGTTGTTGTCCTGATTTCATTCTCTCCCGGTTGCTATACAAACCAGATTCTCACAATGTTTCTCAACATCTTCATCCGCATCATGCCAATCATGTTCACTGGTCACCTTGGTCAACAGGAACTAGATGCTGCTTCCATGGGCTTATCGGTTAGTTCATAAATTTAACATTGAAAGGGCTGTATGATGACGGCAAAAAAGTTAGTTATGCAATAATAATCTCTCACCATCATAGCAAAATTATTGTCAAAAAGTGTTTTAGTTTTTCATTATATATACAGTAATCTTCCAAGACCTACCCACTATATAAATAGTCAACATTATTGAGCTCAAACACTAACCTAAATCAATTTTTGTTACAATTATTACAGTTCAGTGATGAACTTGACATTATGTTCGTAACGGGCACAACCTCAAATTATTGCTCCCCTATTGCACATTTACACATGTTACTATGAAATAAATACATTCCACAAATTAGTCAAGTGGATACAACAGGAAAATTACAGTTCATCCCTGGAACTCAAGTTCCCTTTCTTCCTGTTCATCAAAAGTGCTCTCTTTTTCAAGTTATTCCTTGGTATATTTTGTTACCGTCATTGATGTTCCCTTCTTGTAGCTGGCCAACCTCATCGGAACGTCTAT
The DNA here is from genome assembly GCA_011762755.2 of Epimenia babai. Lineage (NCBI taxonomy): Eukaryota > Metazoa > Mollusca > Solenogastres > Cavibelonia > Epimeniidae > Epimenia > Epimenia babai. The sequence continues at coordinate 1,608 of WURV02130981.1, forward strand.
AGGCATCGGGATGATAGCTGCGTGTGACACGCTGTTTTCTCAGGTAAGCTCAGATTGTTTATATACATCGTCTCCTTCATACCTCACTGCGATAGAGTCGGCTGTGGTAAACAGAAAGTGCTGTGCCCTAATGACTCGTCGTGTCTAGGTTGCACGGACATAGCTACAACCTTAACTTTACTCTTAAATACACTTCCTAGCAGGGGATGGATGTTTCTACGAGCTGCCTGAAAATTCAGATACCCACTAACTATCAAAAGTGATGGAAAACTAATTTCATTATGGATATCATCATTGCTCACATATTTTGATTAATGCTGGAAGGTGGATTTATTTCATGACAGTTGCTTTTTATCTCATTCCTTTGTTTTTCGGCTGCTCCCTTCAGAAGGTCACAACAGCGAATCTTCGACTGCCTTATTTTCTGCATTCTCTCTTGTGACCCCAACCAACCCGCATGTCATCTCTTACAACATCCATATATTTTCCTTTCTTCGTCCTACTTGACAGATCCATACTCAAGACCCTTCTCCATATGTTCCCTTCATCACTCCTGCACACATGCTCGAACCATCGCAATCTTTCGATCTCTCTCACTTTATCCCCAACCTGTCTTACATGTGATGATTCTCTGACCTATTCAATTCTGATCCTATCCATCCTTTTCACTGCCAGTGAGAAAAAAATGTAGCATTCTCAGCTCCGCCTCTTCTAGCTGCCTTCCTTACATTTTCGTCAGTGCCATAGTCTCCAGTCCATACAGCATAGAAGATCTCACTATGTTTTGCACACTTTCCCTTTCACTCTCACAGGCACACTATTGTCACAAATTACCCCTCATACTTTTCTCCACCCACACCAGCCTGATCGTGGTCTCTTATTTACTGCATTCCTAGCTTCGCCATCACTATGAACCGTTGACCCCAAGTATTTGAACTTATCAACCTTTGTCACTTCTGTTCTTTGTACTTTAATCATTCCTCATCTGTCCTTCATCCACAAAGATGTACTCTAACTTCAACATATCTTGTACCGCTACCTTCCTAAGATCTCTTCAGTCACTTCCATACTGTCACCATAGATCACCATGAGGACACTTGCTTTGTATAATTTTCATAAATGACCAATGTCACATATCCAGATATTATTTACTATTTACAGATGACAGTATGAGCGTATTAATGTCAGGTATTGATATTCACAAACTTAACCATTCCGTCACAATTGGGTAGATTCATTCCAGTGGAACTGTTCAAGATTAATGAGTTATCGTTAAATTTTAATGAAACCTAGGTTTTTTTTCATAATTGTGATATTAAGGGAAAATTTCGTGTTAATATAAAAAGGTGTTTATTGTTGAATACCGATATGGTTTATGTTGCTAAATTATTTAGGTAATGTATGACAGCTTGCTTAACTGGAAAGGGCATGTTCAATGAGAGTTTTTCACACAGACTATATTGATTTCCGATTTCAAAACTGTCGCTATGCTCTCATTCAGAAGTACTTCTTGTAAATGTCCTTCAATTATTTTTCAAAAGGTAGCGAGCGCGGCGTTCTTTGCAGCCTTTTATTGAAAAAAAAATTTCTTATACTCTAGCAATTGTGCAAATAGATACTGAATGTATTGTGCATGCAATAAACAGTTGCTATATAGACTATTGCAGCATATTAAGATCATTTTTACTTATATTAGGCGGAGTTTAGGTGTCACTAATTATCTCCCTTTAAAACATATAGGGGGGAAAAAACTCCTTCAGCTGATACAATTGCTATTCAGACCTTACGTGTAGGCAAATACCTCTTTTGATTCGTATATTTGGAGTACAATAACGTAATAATGTTGGTAGGCATACTTAGTGCATGTTTTTTATATTTTATTGTGAAATTTTCAGTCATTTGGTAGTGAAAATAAAGGCCAAGTGGGAATATATCTGCAAACAGGTTTAGTTTTATTATATTATAATACATAAGAATGTTACTTATAAGAAACACCAAACTCTCGAGGAGAAGGGAGTCCCAAAATTCATTTTCCTTATCTTCAGAATTCGTCATAGTAACTGGCTAATTGCTGATATTCTTACGTTCTATAATACATGTGTGATATAATTATTGTTATTACGCAATAGAATCTTATATTATTACGCAATCTTATATGAGGGTTTGGCATAGATGTATTGAATAGTTGCAATAACTATGTTGATTTGTCAACAGTACATTTCATCCATGACATCCACAGGTATCTACGCATCTAAGATCTATGGTATCTTACCTTTCATTTATGGCACATGTAGCTATCTACATGTACAATCTCAGATGTGTGGTATCCTACATTTTATTTATGGCCCATGCAGCAATCTATGTGTACATCTAAGTTGTGTGGTATCTTACATTTCATCCCTGGCACATGCAGCCATCTATGCATACCATCAAAGTTGTGTGGTATCTTGCATTTCATCTTTGGTGCATGCAGCCATCTTTGCATACTATCTAAGTTGTGTGGTATCTTGCATTTCATCTATAGTGCATGCAGCCATCTACACATACCATCTAAGTTGTGTGGTATCTTGCATTTCATTTATGACGCATACAGCCATCTATGCATACCATCTGAGTTGTGTGGTATCTTGCATTTCATTTATTGCGCATACCGCCATCTACACATACCACCTAAGTTGTGTGGTATCTTGCATTTCATCTATGGCGCATGCAGCCATCTACGTATGCACGCTGAGCTGTGTTGTCTCGTGGGGAGTATTGATGAATACAAACAACATTCTACTCATTCTTGGCCAAGACCCGACGATCTCAAAGTGAGTTTAGCTGCTTGTTAAGCGCATATTCCAGATTGGACTTAACTCTCTGGTGAATAGTACGAGTCTCTCTGACTACAGTACATTCGTCTATCAGTAACAAAGGAAGAAATCAAAGTGAGATGAAGTTATTTGTTTCGACTAACAAATTGAATTTTCATCATAATCTTTCCTATGGACACTGCCTTGTCAGGAATAACAATTCTGTTGTAACTGATATATTATAATCTTTGAAGTAAAATTTAAATGCACATGAATCACTTAATTAAAATGCAAAATGTATTAATTAGCCACGCTTTTAGTCAGTTATTCTAATGATGACAGCGTGTATACTACTGTGTAATAGACCAATATTACCTAAAATATTATCATGGAGTAAATCATGAGTTGCATCATGTATGGTGAGATGAATTGGAAATTGTTCATGATTTATGATGCATGATGCAAAAACGTACCACTATAAGTGCACCAAGAATGGATTTTTGTATTATAAAATTGATTGACATGTCTTTAACAGATATACAGAAGACTACCTGTTTATCTTCATGCCGGCCATTTATGTAAGTGAGATAAAATAAACTTACCTATGGTGAATAACTTTACTGTGTATTATAACATTATTTAATTCCTCTTTATAGTATTTTGTCTTAACATAATAACATAATATATACCATATTTTTAAAATTGAAGCGCAATTATATATTGTATACATCAAAAAGGTATATGAAAATATAACATATAATTGAATAACATTGGATTAACATATTGCAACATTGAAAAAGACTGATAAAAAGACCTCTTATGTAGGTCCAATGTATTTCCTCTTATGCTTTTATTCATACTGTATACTCCACTCGATATTTTTAGCACATTTTGTGGTATCTTTTCAGTTTATCTTTCTGTACCAACTCGTGACTCGGTATTTACAAGTTCAGGTAGTATTTTCTTACTGCCAGTGTACAAGCTAAAAGGCATCTACTCGCTAGTTTTGTTATCTTGCATGTTTGTACGTATAATGTAGTCTTTTGGTTCAAACTTGACATTTAATAAGTCCATTTTTATTAAATCGCAAAACATCCAGTGTTCGGGTCATGATTTCGTATTCGATTATCCTAAGTTTTTCGATATTGATATTAATGTCTCAATTATTAGCCGCGTTCATCAGTCGGCACTGAGACTTGGGCGTTTAAATCTCTCAACTTCTTTCGAGCTGTCAGTGGTTTTAATCCGGGACATTTTCCCACACATTTTCATATGCCCTGTGATGCAATATTGGGGTAAGTATTGTATTTCAGTGGGTAATTGCAATATTTCATACATGTATAATTAGTTTAAAATTATTTCAAGTGCAACCGACGTCACCTTGGTGTAACTGCAAGCTTTCTTCTATCAGCTCTTTTTTATTAACTGTTCACCTCTCGCCACATTGCCAAGAAATCTCGATTTTTATGGTATTTGCCAATTCTTTATTCTTCCGGTAAAACTGACATTAATGCCATACATAAGGTAGCATAGATTATTAACCCTCATTGTTTTACTTTCTGCGACTCTGTTTCCTAGGGGATTGTGTTTCCAAGTGTGGTCATTGGGCTTGTCTGTAACATCATCACGGCTATTCTCCAGTATCTTCTCATCTACACTGCAAACATGGGTCTACGGTCGGTACATACATCATTGCGAGAAAAATATATTTTTACTAAGGGGCGCTCTTAGGCGCTCTAAAGACATACTAGTTATTAGGGCGCCTCCAAAACAAATAGATCATTATTTATTATTATTATTATTATTAAGATGCAGACATCTTATCAGATTTTTCCTCCAACTCAGCAGCAAATTGGTATTATACAAAAAAATGAAAAGGACTCCTAATCGTCAGAAAGTGTATCAGACTAATAACATTTACTTTAGCCAATGTTTGCCATCAAGATGATTCTAACTACATTAACACGGACTATGGTGGGGTAGTGGCCTGCCACCCCTGTTGCCTGCCACCCCATTTACCTGATGAAGCATACCTTGTGTCTACAAAGCTAGACAATAGCTTCAATAGTTTCAATAAATTTCTCTTAGTCTTAATAGGTGCTAACTTTTGTTTCTTCTTATTCTATTGTTTACTGGCTGCAACAAGCACTACCGTGTCTTACATGTGTCTATTATAACATCATTTTATGGCATGCAGGGGATCCGCCACAGCCATCCTGCTGGGTTATTTATCACTGGCCTCCTTCGTTACGGCATATGCCTACTTCTCTGGAGCTTACAGGAAGACCTGGACCGGTAAGTAAAACATACGCATGAAACAATCTCGCAGGATCAGGATAAGGAAAGAGTTAAGCTGATTGTAGTGGTCATTGACTTTAAGCAACTTAAATGGCAATTTCTATCCTTGCCAACTGTTAGTAATGTGCAGTATGCTGCGATAAAACTTGGTCAACTTTGCAGCAATTTTTGGCATTCTCTTCTTACCAGTCGTCTAACACTATTAATTATGTGGGGTAAATATCGATCTTTAGCAGACAAAGACTTGGCCGCTTCCAGTCAGAGTAAAGTTGACTGGAAAACTAAATATATAACGTGTAATCGCAATATACTGATAGCAGCTCGTATAGTGGAATTTGAAAGAGCATTAGTATACATTGTAGCCTAATAGATGAGCAGATGAGTGAAAAATGGGAGGCAATATTTAATCATTTCTCGAGTTCTAGCATCGTTGTTATGGTCACTTTGAGGCTGTAAAATACTTAGTAATGACTTAATTAAAAATTGCTCATTGCCTCCTGCCTACTGCATCTGGAATTATCAACTGTTGAAAATTGCAACATGCATTGACTAATGTAAGTCCATAATCATTGTGGATGCTGTAAAAGTAACAGTACAGGTATGTTTTCCTTCAAACAATGGTGATTTACATTCAAACCGTAACTTAGTGTACCGTATTTGATATTCGTCATCGTCGTCGCTATGGCTATGGCTATGATCTATTATATCTTTATTCCTTATTCCTTATCCCTTATTTCTTATTCCTATTTATTTCTTATTTTTATTATTCCTATTTATTGCTTATTTCTTATTTCTATTTATTTCTTATTTTTTTCTATTTTTTCGATTTATTTCTTATTTCTATTATTTCTATTTATTTCTTATTTCTATTATTTCTATATATTTCCATTTCTTATTTATATTATTTCTGTTTCTATTTCTATTATTTCTATCTATTTCTATTCCTATTGTTTCTATTTATTTTTATTTCTATTTCTATTTTTCTATTTCCATTTCTATTATTTCTATTTATTTCTATTTCTATTATTTCTATTTCTATTATTTCTATTTATTTCTATTTCTATTATTTCTAATTTTTTTGGTTTCTATCATTTCTATTTATTTCTATTTCTATTATTTCTATTTATTTCTATTTCTATCATGTCTATTTCTATTATTTCTAATTTCTATTTCTATTTTTTCTATTTATTTCTATTTCTATTTATTTTTATTTCTATGATGTCTATTTATTTCTCTTCCTATTATTTCTATTTATTAATTTTCTATTTCTATTATTTCTATTTCTATCTCTATTATTTCTATTTATTTCTATTTCTATTATTTCCATTTATTTCTATTATTTCTATTTATTTCTATTTCTGTTTTTTTTATTTATTTCTATTTCTATTTTTATAGTGGCTTTCATTTAACATAACCTAGACTAATATTTACAATGTTGATGGCGACTTATAAGTAAGGAAGAATTAACCTATATGCTATACGGTACTGATGAAAAAAACCAGTATGTTACAGGATTAGTATTAGATCATCAAGTAAGAGCCATCGGTTCTGTAAAGATGTATATGTGTTGAGGGATCTTATGTTAGGTGGTAGACTGTTGAAGGTCAGAGGGCCCAACGTGCAAAAATAATGTAGTGATCATTGCCTGACCATCTTGTTCATTCTTGGAATGTGCATTTTGTTAGTAGTGGAGGAACAAAGGGCAATGTTAGTTATGGCAGTTGGCTCAGCGAAAATTGGTGTTAGTGAAGGTGATATGGAGTGGTTTAGTTTGTAAATTTTGCAGAGGAATAAGTATTTACGTCTTTTAGCTAATGAAGGTCTGTTAGTAACAGATTGAAGGTGGGGAATGTTAGTACGATCTGAAGATTGTGCAATTATTCTTGAGCATCTGTTCTGAATAGTTTCGAGTTTGGTGGAATTAGTGGTGGATATGTTGAATAGAACAGCAGAAGCATATTCCAGAATGGGTCGTTGTAACGTACTGGATTTAACAGGTTAGGAATATTTTCGCTGCAAATGAGGAATCCCCTCGATTGTTCGCGAATGTATCAATCACGTCGCGCCACGCCCACATTAAACTTGATTGGCTCGATGTTGTTTATTTTTAATATTGCGTCATATCAAATATTTAATTTGTTCGATAGAGTCTGCCCTGTAGCTTATAAAAGCCGGTGTGTCATATTTCTACGTTCCTATAAATCGTACAAGTCGTAAAGTTAATATCGTGATTTAGACGACAGAATAAGATTACTGACAGATTAGGTTCCAATTACGTGTAACCATTTAGTGACTGCTAGTGTTAAAGTGTTATTAGTAAGCTGAGATTGTTATTATTTTGTGATTATAATTAAAGATAGAGTACTCACACCAAATCGTACTTGTTGAGTAAATTTTAGTGTTAGTTTTAATTCAACATAAGAAATATCAAACTTAACAGTCGTATTAGCGAAGTGTAGAAAGGTCGTGCAGTGTCTTGATTAATAAGGTGACGAATAGGTGAGAAGTGAATGACAATTGGCATTAACTTAGTTTTTATCCATGTGACCTGAGTGTTCCAATTGAGCGACGAGTCAAGGATTACCCCAAGATATTTTATCGATGTCTAAAAGGAACTGTATAATTATCTATCATGACTGGTTGTAGGTTTTCTGTGTTAATGTGTGGGTTAGTTAACAATAGAACAGTGGTTTTATCAGAATTATGTTTAAGTAGGTTATCAGAATACCATTTCGTGATAACTGGAAGTATGAGGTTAGTCTTGTTAATTGAATCTTGCTGCGTTTCCCTCGTTACTTCGATTATGCAGTCATTTGCAAAGAGGTAGCAAAGGCCAATGGTTGATGAAGAGAATGAATAAAAGAGGACCGATTACGATCCCTGAGGAACACCGCAATTGATAGGCAAGTTCTTAGATATGACGTTAGTCGTAACACATTTTGAGCGGGAAGATAAGTAACTGTGAATCAAAAATTTTGTCAAAGAGATCTTCAGGGGTTATATTTTTATGCTGAATGTATGACAATCCGTTATCATCACAATACTGCTTCACCAATGAATTCGCGTCACTTATCAGTTTATTTAACGATTCATAAGAGCCGTCCTTGCCACCCACGTCGTATCGGGGCAAAATTTCAGCAGAATGGATATTGGGTTTTGTGTGCAGATTTGCCAAATGGGATAGTTTATCGGTTTTTTTAATGCTAGGTTTTCAGCCATCTTTTCTCGATTCCTAATATTTCACGTTGAGATACATTTCGTTCCGCAGTGCAAAACTATGTCTTTTGCCTTATCGAGACAGTGAGCTCTTATTGTCGCCGGTACTGCCCCACTCGTAGTCAAAATTGCCACGTCTCGTTCTGTGAGGCTACCCATTGTGTTAAACCATTGGTTATAGAGTCTCCCATTATAACTAGAGAAGCCAGCTCAATGCGATCATTTTCTGGCGATATACTGGTATTGTTACTTCTTTTTGTACTCGATATTGAAATATTGTTACCCTCTGGACCTACGCTATTGTAAGAACTTAGTTTGCCGCGGTATAGTAGATATGGAGGCGAGGTTAATCTTTCCTTTACCGGAATATTTTTGCTGGCAAGTAGAGCTCTGATTTTTACTCACAATGGTCTGATTTTTACTCACAATGGCGGATATTTTGTTCATAATACGGTGTTCAAAAATTTTTAGCTGCTCATCCATAATTCCACCAATGATGTCCATCTTCTCCTGGTCTGCTTTTGTTAGCGGCATCTTTCAATTGAGTCGCATGGAGACCATTATGTCCATAGATATTTCAAGAGAATATTTAGGTAGATTATTTGGCAAAACTCGAGAGGCGACACGAACACGTCTTTCAATCGTCGGCCATCACAATGTCTCAAAAAATATCGTTTGTAGTTAGATACGCGTGATTAAATTATATATCAAAAAGTAATTATTAATTTTGAAAAAATTTCAAACAAAACGCACGTATCGATGAAGCCATATATATATTATATTGTCATTACCATGACAAAGTGTTGCAAGTTCCAGAAAGTTTCTATTGTTTGTAAAATTGTAATGCATGAGAACCTAAAAACTTCCAGTGCACTAACTCAATGGTAAAAAATTCATCAATTATTTTACCTATCGTGGGTGGAACGGTCATGTCAAATTTTTTCGTATATATATTGGCGGAGTAACGATTGTTGTGTAGACCGCGCGTGGCCCTGTGTAGCTGTCTCACAATCAACTGGATAAGTTGTTAGAGTGACCTATCGCTTGTGACATTCTGGCATTAGTCAAATGACTCGTGTAAAAACATGGAAAGAAGTTTTATGGGAATACCTTCAATGTACTATACTGTAATAACCGTCATATTCCATGGTATTCCATAAATCCAACTATTAGGACATGAAGGAGTCATCTGCTCCTCCAAAATTCTTGTGAGGTTTTTGTCTCTTCTTTTTGCCCCAGGCTGGTCTCGAGAAGCGCTCCAAGACTGGGGGCAGTTCATGAAGCTCGGACTGTCCAGCATCTCGATGGTTTGTCTCGAGTGGTGGACATTTGAAGTCTCCATGTTTCTTATGGGTGCGTATGGCCCCATACCAACCACAGCTTCTCGTCAATACGACCCGTTATGAATACACCGCAGTATATTGTTCCCTGTGTCTTTTGCAGTTTGCGAAGCACTTTGACTTGCACCTATCGTGAATTGTTTTATTTCAGAAACATATTTTAAACCAAAAAAATTATAGATCCGATGTAAATGTTTGTTATATATGTGGGCAATCATTGTAATAGACTCGTGTATTACAAATGTCTGGGAGGCAGTTAGCGTAGTGGTTAGAGCGTTTGACTTGAATCCAGAAGACCCTGGTTCAATTACTGCTTTAACCAGTTACTAATCGTGGTGTTTTTCGGGCCATAAGCTCTTAAAACACTGTGCCTATGAGGTCTTTTCTTATTATTTATTTAACACCTTTATAAAACACAGTATGAAATACAGTGTGGTTTTACAAATATACATGTTATAAGGGAAATAATGGACAGATCTTAGTAGCCAATGCAGTGTGGTTATGTAAGGACTTCTTGCCTTTGACATTTCTATGCTTCAGATGCTCTCATAGATGTCTCTTACCTCTTCACTAACTCGTTATCTCATTGGAAATACCTTTCGACAATTAAAGACTTAGCAGAGTGTGCGATGTATCTAGTCTGTGTGTAGGTATTTGGAAAGGGTAGCATTAATGCATTAATGGATGAAGGTTATTGTCTTCCCAGACTCGCTGGGTTTTTCACTGCAGTGTTTTCCTCAAGCCCTTATATAAAGGAGGCATTTAATTTGTCTTGTTAACTACTAAGGCTAGTTGTAAGGGATCTAGAATGGTCTACACAATGATCACTTAAGTAATCAACAAATAGAACTAAGTACGAATATCTGATTGGGTGATGCTGATCTGTTTCTGTGATTCTGTAAGCCAGATACCTCGAGACTTTTGAAACATAGCTAGTGCATCATGAGCTGTGTTAGCTTACATTTTCAGCTATTGCAAGTCCTCATTTTCTCTACCCACAGAGTTATTAGTGAGAGTTGACTTGTAGTCAGGCAGTTTATGAGGGGTCGCTCATCCCCGTAATGGCCCGGCTCGGCATAGTTTCACTTTCAGAATATCAGAAGAATGTCTAGGACGGACCATGCTGCTGGTGGGACTGGCACCCACAACCTCCAGATAACAAGTGTGGTGCTCCACCAACTGGCCTACTAAGGCAGAGAGACGCCCCCTCCCCTGCACATTTTGGTGTTAACACCATTTTAAGAATATGCTGCAGTTTGAAGTTTGGATATCACAAAGTATTCTCTAAAGGGTGTCAAAAACTGAAATACTCGGGAGAATGTCTGCTTGTATTAATTCAGTTGGTAGAACACTCAACCAGTTCTGGAGATCTTTGTTTATAGCTCCATCACAGGCAAGGTTTTTTTTCTGTACATTTCTCTCCTGTGATTTCTTGATACAGTAACCCTATGCGTATTAATTTTATAACAATGTCAGCCTAGTAACCAAGTAACTACAAGTGTTTGACATTTCCTGATGAGTATTTTGTAATAGAAATAAAATTGTTACTGTGTGTGTCTGCGTGCATGAGTGTGCACCTCTATCAAGTGAGATCTTGCATTGCTGTTTGTAATATTTAAGGAAAGTCAGTTATGGGACTGTATTAGTGAGAAGGGGGGGTTGCTGGGAAAACAAAGGTGGGTAGTGTTTGAAGGATATAAGGGAGCACATGGTGGTAGTGAAGAAGCGTGATTAGTTAGTGAAAGTGAGAAATGAAGTAGAAAAGAAAAAAGCGCGGGTAACTAAAATAAATAATAAAAAACATTGATAGATCATGTTATATATCCACTATGTTTATATTTCTCGGTAGACTACAAGTTACATATCCACCGATTTTATATTTTTCTTGGTATACTACAAGTTACATATCCACTGAGTTTGTATTTCTCGGTATACTACAAGTTATATATCCATTGAGTTTATATTTCTTGGTATACTACAAGTTATATATCCATCGAGTTTATATTTCTCGGTATACTACAAGTTATATATCCACAGAGTTTATATTTCTCGGTATACTACAAGTTATATATCCACCATGTTTATATTTGTCAGTATACTATCCATATATTTTCATTCTACTCAGGTATTCTAGGCACAGTGGAAATGGGAGCGAATTCAATCATGTACCAGATATGGATGCTATACTCCGGGGTTTGTATCAAACAAAATGAAGCCCGCTTTACCCAACATTTGCACATGACATTTGTTGAAGATTATTAAAAAATCGATCTTATCTAGTTGCAGCTCATTAACCAATCACCTATCTAGTCTTAGATGATGTTTTTAGTACGCTTAATTCAGGTAACTCAGTACAGATTTTTCTTATTATTGGAGCGTCGGATAATATATTAGATTTTATCTACTGTACAGCCAATAAGTAAACAAATCAGACATGTTAGATAAAAAGTTGATCAATGTATCATATTGATTTATACAGAGTGAAACACAGTACATAAAAAATGTGTTTTTATCAGATATCACTCGGTATGTCGTCTGCATGCGCTTTCCGCATTGGTTGTTATCTTGGACAGAAAAACTCAGCGGGTGCCATCACCGCCGCTCGTGTCTCATTTGTGATCGCCTGTCTGTCATGAATATTATTGTACTTACCTTATTGCCTCTACTATGTAACGAAATTGTGTTTATCATTTGTTGGTTTTGAGGTGTAGTAGAATTTTGTAGACTAGAATACAAAAATTGTTTTATGATATTCACTTGATGACTTGATGAGTAATTAATGTCTTGTTACAGGTCAGCATCTACTGAGTTTGTGGAATTCAACTAAAATTTTAGGACCACAGGATATAAATTTCTATATTCATGAAGGAATGTTTTTTGTTTAAATTAAACTATTAATTATTAAAGTCCCAATTATTAGTTGGGTAATGGAAATATTGCCAGAGGTTGATAAATTAGATTGAGTACTAAGCTCTATGGTAAGCTATAATTTTATGAACATGTGATGTATGCTTCATATAGTTAGTCCATAAGGTGCTGTGTGTTCTCCGCATGAGGTCATCTCGTATTATGTGATTTATTTTGATCACAATAAGCATGGAACAGATACATTACGTGCAATTTACTGCAGTGGACAATGTCTTCTGTGTTACGTACTGCTTTCATACGTAGAATCTATTAAGAAGTCCGTAATACCATGATCTGCAATGTCAGAAGATATCGACCTCAACTTTAATTGTGGACGTCACATCCGAACGGTATCTTATCAGATTTAGAATTTCCCCCAAGACAGTGACTCTGACATGCCTTAGATTCGATATTAGATCTTGGGACAAGAGTCTCAACCCATGTGTTATACACATCTGTATTCAAACTGCGAATTCATGCGTTTTCATACCACATGTTTTTTAGGTTCCTCTATTAAAATAGACATGATTCTGATAGAAATTGTGGACAGATTTGAATAATTTCAGTCTCCCTTGCATGCTGTACCGCAATTATCACACTGTCGCTCTCACACTACCTCCCAATGATCTTCACGTCTGACCCGTATGTTGTACATTCTGTACATCAACATCGCAATATTATTACCGGAAAGTGGCTTAGTGTATCCTTTATCACACTACTTATCTAATACCTTCATTTGTTGAACTCTAAATTGAAAAAATACGGTTGATCACGATTGTTATTAACAACTTTTTAATAATTATTCTACACACTTCTCACCTTTGTACATTTCCTTTGGAAACTACATGAGCTAAGTTAGTTATTTTGTACGTATTTTGCATGGGACTTTACACTCATCCCACTAACATTTTTACCACTTTTCGGCAACCAACCTACATGCATCTTGATGACATTTCTACACACATTTTGGTAACCACCTCACACACGATTCTAGTTGCATCCAAGTAACCATTTCACACTCATCTTCGTAACCATTTTACATCATGGGAAAATCTTAACAGACATTATGGTCACTATTTAAAACACTTTTTGATTTCAGCGAAGTCTTGCATATGGCGCGTCCAATGATCTTCATCCTTGCCCTCTTTTCATTTTTCGGTGCTGCCAAGGTAATAAGCTGCATTATTAGCTCACCTGAGCATATGCTCAGTGAGATTTTCTGATCGAAGTTTGTCCGTCGTCCATCCATCCGATGCTAACATTTTCTTAAAAAAAAATCTTCTCAAGGACTGGTTATCGCAAAGGTCTGCTATTTGGCAAATATTGTCCTTGGGTTGGCCTCCTCTCGATTTGTTTAAGGTATCGTCATTGCAGCTAGGGGAGGCAACTTCTACAAATGTTTGTATTTTTTCTTTAAAAATCTCAAGAACCGTTTATCGCAGAGGTCTGCTTTTGGAAGATATTGTCCTTTGGTTGGTCTCTTTTATAGATTTGTTCATGGTATCGTCATTGCAGCTAAGGGAAGCAATTTCTGCTGATGTATGTGTTTTTTCTTGAAAATCTTATTCTCAAGAAGTCTGCCATTCAGCACATATCCTTGCATCAACATTTTCCTTCTATCATCTTAATTATTTGAAAATCTTTATCTCTATGTCTGCTAAGTGCAAAGGTCTGCTATTTGGCAGATATTGACTGTAAGTCTAATTTAGATTTGTTTAGGTCTTCACTCACTATTCAGGCAATTAGATGTGATTTCAGCCAAGGTTCTTCCACAAATCTGTATTTTCTTGTTTCAGTATCTTAATGGGTATTTTCATGTCTCTTTGGTCTCTTGTTTTTGATGTCAGGCAGTCTCCTCGTCTTCACGTTCTAATATCAAGATGGCCTCCTTGGCCTCTCGTCCTGACTTTTTGTCTTTTTTTCAGGTAAGCGTCTTGAGGCCTCTTTGGCCTCATGTATAATATTATTGCGATCATAGTTAGAAATTGGCTGAATATCAAGGTAATTCACCCACATACGCAACAAGTCAATTTCTTTCTACATTTCATGGATTGAAAATATTACATTAGAAAGGATTACTCTATATCTATTTATCTCTATGTGACTATGGAATTAAATTGTTAGAATAAAGCATAATATATAATAGATGAATTCAATGTAAATATATAGTTGTGCAACTAACTGGACATGTAAATGACATGGCTTGACGTTACAGAATGTTTGCGCTGGAATCGTCCGAGGGACAGGGAAACAGGTGGCTGGAGGGATTATCACTTTCTTCGCTTACTTTGTGTTTGCTATGCCAATAGGCATATCGTTAATGTTTCTCACGTCTACCAGGGCATCAGGTATGGCCTTAACTTACCTTTCTACTCTCCCTCACACACCAACATGCACACAGACACTCCTCTTCGGTAGACCGTCATTGGCTGCATGCCCATATAGCCATTGTCATTTCTTTTTTGTATCCTGAAAGGATAATATTACCTTAACCATTGTTGCAAATCATGTACTGGAGTGTAGATACAGTTTCAGTCTGCAGTTGTCCCCGTTTACCCATCATTCCAGTAGCAATTCTCTTCACTCCCTCTTCCCCGAATTAGTGCGTCCTCTTTTGTTAGACCAAGCTTCCTGCTCTCCTCCACCTAATTCCACTACATCTTCCTAGGTCGTCCACGCTTTGTTTTACCATCAACTTCAAAATCCTATGTCTTTTTCATAACATGTCCATGTTACTTCCTCAGCACATGTCCATACCATTGCTACCCATTTGCCATCGTCATCTAGTAGAGCTTCCCCACCAGTACCATCAAATCCATTAAATCATCAGTCTTTCTCTTGTCTATCAGTCTCATGCCACACATTGTCCTAACCATCGCTTTCTCAGTTCTTTTTAAAATTACCATCTCATTTTCACCCATAAACCATTTTTCCTTTCATTTTCAAAGATCACCTTTTCCCGTTAAGGAATATTTGCTGAATTTCACTCACCCCAATCTTTTTTTGCTGTCACAGCTGTTTCCCACCCACTATTTAAATCCACACTCTTTCCCCAATAACAAGGTATTTTCACGTTTGCACCTCATCACACGACTCTTTTACTGGTTCCGCCAGTTCTACTTTTTATTGACACACTTTGCTCAGACAAAATCTTTCACCAAGAGTGGAGTCACCCTCTACTCTTTCGCGCCTCTTCCATGAATCCATTTCCCACATTTAGTACACAACACACTGTTAAGGCCCCTTTTATCGTTTATACTCAAACCGAAACCAAACTCAAATGCGAACCCAAATGCAAACTTGAATTTTGGTCGTTCATATACAGACCGAACTCGAAGTAGAACCAGAACTTTTTGGACGGACTTCCGTTATCATCATGCAATCAGATGATTCAGACACGGAAATTTTTCCTCTGTACTTGTACATAAAACGTCATAGAAGAAAAAGACGGATATCTGTGCATGTAATTTTTACAGGGGTAACAACATTGAAAATATCATCATCTGATACAGGAATTATCTTTACATCCGGACAAGTTTTTTTCAATATTTTTGAATGACACAAGAACAATTTGACAGCTTATTAAAGTTGATTAAAGATTACATTACTACATTACTAAAGAGAGACACATTGGAAGAAAGCAGTTTCCCTGAGAGGACGACTCTCAGTTTGTTTCAGGTAATGTTTACAATAATAACTACATTCTCTTTCCATTACTATACAAGACATACTAATGACACAAGTTAGTGTGGATTGTATGTGAATTTGAAGCATATATTAAGTCCATTGCTTTAAATGTCCTGTGTATGTTAGTAATGACCGGATGTGTCCGCAATTCATGTTTAATTTATTTACTATAACTGCATAAAACTGAAACAATTCAACGCCAGCGATTCAATGATTTGAGGCAGCTGTAAGTTGGTAGATGTCTCCATGCAGATAGGAGAGGTGAGTGACGAGATAGCAGCTGCTTTGTGATAATGAGGGGGAGGTAACGGAGTCGTGATTTTTAGGTGGAAAGAGTACTGCATTTCTGCTTCATGAACAATACAGTAAATTTTGAATTTCATTCCAGCATGTTTACTGGCTGGGAGTTTTCTGATTGAAAATCGCATTTGCATTCGGTCTGTGTATAAATGGGCCTTTAGTCATTATACCCTTCCCATTACGGATCTTCTCGTACCATTATTGTTTAGTCCATCAAGACCAGCTCATCCGTATGCAACATTTCACTCAACCCTTCTATTGCCCCTTTCGTAACTACGTCAAACACTATTGCAAACAGTAATGGGGACAACCCTGATCCCCGGTGTATGCCGACTCTCACTTGAAATTTCTCTAACAACTCAGACAAACCCTGACCTTTGTCATCGCTTCTGCCTATAAACTCATACCCACTCTCACCATCACCTCTGGTATACCTCTCTTTCTCATTGCTCACTTCCTCAAAACCCTATCAAAAGCCTACTCCAAATCTACACAACAAGTGAATGACTCTTCTCTTGATAGTCCTTTTGCCAACCCCCTCACGATAAATATTGCATTGGTCGTTCCTTTTCCTGGAATAAAACCGAATTGCGTCTTATCCATATTCACAATTTTGTTAACTCTTCTCTACAGCAGTCTTTCCTCAATCTTCCATTATTTGCTCCAGTAACTTCACTTCTCTATGCCTCACAATTTATTACATCCCTTTATTCTATATTGCTGACATACAAAATTGCAGAAATGTTTCTTGTAAAGGTACTATATTAAAAGGATTAAGTCAGATTATCTTCTGCTCTTGGTATATACAGTACACGCATAACGTAGATCATGGTTGCTAAGCCTATTGTTATCATTGTTTTGATAGTATATGGATGACAAATGTCCAAAAAATATATATATGGATGTTATAGGTAAGGATAATATATACTACTCAAAATTTCTTAAGGATCACCCATATAC